>JAVJIF010013082.1:0-86491 GCA_038442645.1 Agave tequilana | reverse complement strand
ATCTGAAATAACACAAAAAATACCCGATATTTACGATCCCACGAAACGAATGGACGACAAACAACCAATATTGGAGAACCCTATACCACAATCCTACGGCCAATAATGATATAGATACCAAGATTTCAAACCATACTTCTAACCTTTTTTTCATTTACATGAAACTTTAAATTGGAATATATAATATGCAAATTAAATAAAATCCTTAAAAATAGAAATAAATAGAAGAAAGAATAATAAGTATTTTTCGTAAACCAATATATTTTCTTTAAAATTTTAATTTTTCTGGTCACCAAGTTAAATTTAAGGTTAAACTTTTATTGAAACCTGAATTTATAAATTTGTGAGAGAATAAGAACTCTTATTAGATAATTAAAGGAAAAACGTAATAAACATGATTAGTATCCAAATTGAGTAAGTTAAATGGTTAGCTCTATATGAAAATTCAAAATTAATAAGTGCCAGATCTTTGTGCATATACTTAATAAAAAAGATGAGATATATATAGAGTTTATCAAAATTTATGGTGGGAAATATATGGAAAAAGATATTGTTACTGAATTAAAATGATTAGTTATGTATTAAAATTTACAAAAATTTTGCTGGGATATATTCATAGAAAGCAATTATCAATGCCCATGCGTTGGCTTTTAGAATCTATGGAAAAAGTTAATTCATGGGGAAACAAGTAATGAAAGCTTTCATTATGCTGATATTATCTAAAAATATTGAAAATTACATTATTTACCAGCAATAAATGTTTGTAGGTGTATTCTAACCAACTAGCTCATAATTCAAAATCTTTATCGCCTAGTTGATTATATGAATTTGATACACTTGTTAGTTCCAATTATTAAAATATATTAAAAATTGTTAGAAGTTGGTTTATTTGTTAAAAGACAAGTATCAACTTTGTTAAATTATAGAAAATTCCCTTATGCTATCAGGGATTTGGCATTTACTCCCCCTAAACTATAAAAAATATCACTTTATCCCTTCATGGTAACTTTTGTTATATTTTCCATCAAAATAGGTCACATGACTAGCGCGTGTGACCTCCAAAAACTCACTTTCAACTTTGTTAACTCTTACTAATCTCGTTTGTATCCCTTAACTCTTAAAAATGTGTTCTGTTAAAAAAAAACTTAAAATTATGTTTATTAGTTCAATTCAACATAAAACCAATTCATTTTTTTTTTAGAAATCTACCCCAATCATCCTCTCTCCACCACCATCACCTGCTCCTCCTCCTCCTCCAACCTACCCCCATCTCCTACCCCACTAACATCATCACCTTCTTCTCAAACCCACCACTCTCTCTCTCTCTTTTCTTGTTTCTAAAATCTTCCTCCTAAAACCTACTACCACCATCATCACCATCTCATCCTCCTCCTCAAGCCATTGTTACCGTCCCTCCTCTTCCTCAAATCTATCAACACCACCTCCTTCTTCTCTACTATCGCCGCATACCTTCCACCTCTTATTCCTCACATCTACCAACTCCATCTTCTTCACCACTACCACCATATACCTCCTCCACCTCCTCCATCATTATCAGCTAACCCGAATTTTCTTTTCAATTTGGACTCAAACCTTATCCTGAACTCCTCCTCTCCTGTCCTTTTCTCCAACACCATCATCCCTATAACTCAATCCTCCTCTTCTTCTCTTCTCTACCATCAACATTATCTCAATTTAGTTAGGGTTTTTCTTGAAAAGAAAATAATTAAAATAAAATTTTAAATAAATGACATTTTAGTTAAAGAAAATCATTCAATAAATTAATTAAGGAGATTAAATGGGTCATGGGATGGAAAACATAATAGAAGTTATATTGTGGGGTGTAAAGTGACGATTTTCATAGTTCAAAGGATAAAGTGCCAAGCCCTTAACAGTATAAGGGGGGTTTTCTGTAATTTATCCTAAAATTTTTAGATAATTGAGTCTTTAGTTCCAAAACTGAAATTTATTTGTTCCGTTAAAATAACTAGATGACAAACTAGTAAATGTTCATTAACGTTTAATGTTGATGAAACAATTATACTTTAGATAGATTACAATCAAAATTTTATGTTGTAGTGGTCACTTTTTGACCTGCCTGAAATTGTGACACGTGTCTATCCGACCCTAAGGGATGCGCGATGCGTTGTCACTTTCAAAACACTTGATCCAGAGTCTCCGTCCAATTTGAACTTCAAACAGGTTGGATAAGTGGAAGGAGAAAAAAAATGGTTAAAGGAAGATCTCAATGTTTAAGCGTAATTATCATCCAAACGAGGCAGTTACTCCACGGGGATAATTCATCCTTATCTACAGCAAGATGGAGACTACCAAATGAAGACAGACTCTCCCCTATCCCGATTCAAACTAGGATGTTTAGCTCAACCGCCATCAAGGTGAGAAATGTAAGTATACAAAACTGAGTGGGACTCTCTCGCCTTATCTTATAGATATTACATGTATAAATAACAGATCCCTCCCAAGGTGAAGGGAGAAGATTGAAATTCAGAAACCCTAGTACACTAGATAACCCCACTTGTAATCACCATTGTTATAATGAAATTCTCCTCCTCTTTCTCTCTAAGGTTTTTCCTTTTTTAGTTTTCATGTAAGTATTGTATGTTTGTGCTTGCTGTGATTTGATTTAACAATCCCTCTCCATTATTTTGGTGAATTGATTCCTTGAAAATTTATCTACTGCATTTGGTGCTTGAACTCAAGACCATACCCTTGAGATCTCTCACTATTCAAAACCTTAACCCTTCCACAAAATACTCTTGCACAACAGTCATAGTTCACAGGAGTGCCACCCGACACGACGTCAACGCTCCTGACGAACTCGATCCATTAGCCTTTTCCCATGAATAACTTATCCAGATGATAATTAACCTACGATGATAGCTGGACGAGCACTGGGCGAAAGCCGATTGCGAACGAGAACTGGTCGCCATCCATCTGTTTGGTCGGGAAAATTTGAAGTAAATTTTTTTGAATGGATTAAAATTACAACGAATTCAATCCAATTACAAAAGAGAGAAAAATATCTAGATCTCCACTTTGTTTAAGGTTGGGTTCTTCGTGTGGTGGTGGAGAGTGAATTTTGTTCTTTATTGACTGGCTGAACGAAAATCTTCTCTTGGATCGTCTTGAGGATGCTCTCGAAGAGATTGAAATAACTCCAATTGAACGCAACAAGCGTTGGAGTTCTCCTTTCTAAAAGAAATTCTCCTCCTCTTCCTCTCTCTTTCTTTAATATTCAAGAGTTCTGAACTTTTAGTTTGCTGAAATTCGCTTCCCCTTAGTTCAAAAATTCCCTCTCAATCCCCTTTTTATCTTTCCAATAGCTTTCATAGCAGGGGTAGAATTATCCCCTAGAATCCCGCCAAAATGGGGATTAACTCTCCATATTACATGGGTATAAATTGATCCAATAATGGGGTCAGTTACAATAGAAACACGAGTCTCACATTGGACACGGACCTCGCTCTGTTGTCAGACGCAGAGCTCACAGGCTTCACATGGTCGCGTCCGTGTTGAAATGCGGAGCTCACAGGCTCGCATTAAAGTTAAAACAGGTGGCTATTTAGCCTCGCGTGTTGGCTTTGAAGACGAGAAGTTACTCAAACCCCGTTTAAGTTGGAACACAAAGCTACTTACGCTCGCATTCTAATGATCAACGCGACTGTCGTGTTTTAGTGTTGAACACGACTTTCGCGTCTCCTGCTTGATGAAGTCCGCATTTGAGTTGAAACGCCACTCTTGTGTCTGTCTTGGGATCCGTATTTTGAGTTGAAGTGTGACCCCGCGTTCGAATGAGGCCCACATTCGTGGCTTTATCCTTGGTGTTTTTTAAACAGTCTACAGAACACCCTCCAAAGTTTTCATCACCACGTGGTTGACTGGGATAGATTTCAAAATACTTTGGACTTCATCTTGATTTGGGCCTTCATGATTGGATGTGCAATCTTTTGAAATGCCCTGAGCTTGTGTCTGGATTCTGGTCTTCGTGAGCGTACTGCTGAACTGCTTAAAACCACTAGGGATGATCATTTGTAAGTATCTAGATACGCAGTTTAGAACTTATTTGAGCTCTGGTTTGGTTGTTGGTATATTGTTGAACCAGTGAAGTTGTCAATTTCTTTTGCCAATGTACAGTTGAACTGATTGCAGAAGTAGAGACATACTCCTTTCTTTGGGTGAGGAACCTTTTCTTGGCGCTCTCTCAAACATTTTAGATCCCAAACCCTAATTCATCTGACTAATCAGGGTGAATCTTCATTAGAGATGTAGTATTAACTTGATCAAGAGAATAGTGACAAGGCTAAAAACTGGCATTTTCAAGTTTGTCATTTCTTCAATATTGATATCATGTATCATAATGTCATCAATGTTCGGCTGGCTCAGGGTCGATCGACAGTGATGTGATCCATTAAATGAGGAAGTTCTTCTTTGGTGCTCTCCTAAACCCTTTGGATCCCAAACCCTAAACCATCTAATTGATCAAGGTGAATCTTCGATCAAAGATTTAGTATTAATTTGATCATGAGAAGAGTGACAAGGCTAAAATCAAAGTTTCCATCTTTGTCATTTCTTCAATATTAACATTATACATCATAATGTCATCAATGTTCGGTTGGCTCAGGGTTGATTAAACGTGATGTGATTCATTGAATAAGGAAGCTCTTCTTTAGTGTTCTCTCAAATATCTTGAATCCCAAACTCTACATCATCTGACTGATCAGGGTGAATCTTCGATTAGAGGTGTGGTATTGAACATTATCAGGGACAGTACTTCTTTAGAAATTTTTCGTTGATTGGCATCATGAGCGTGTCACTATTTGGATTTGAAAGGCGGTAAGCTCCATTTGAGTAGATTGTCTCAACTACATAGGGTCCTTCCCACTTAGTTTGAAATTTGCCTTTAGTCTTGTGTTTCATGATCATGGGTCATTTGATAGCTAATACAAGATCGCCTTCCTTGAAAATCCATTCCTTGACTGTCTTGTTGAAGGCTTTTGTGATTTGAGCTTAGTAAAGCTTGATTTGTTATTGAGCTTGGAGTCATTTATCATCCAAAGCTTCCAACTCTTGGAGACACAGTTGATGCTTATCCTCGTGTGGCATCTCTATTGCCAAAGCAATACGCAGAGATGGAATTTGAATCTCCAATGGTAGTACGGCTTCGCATCCATGGCCATTGTTGGGGCTCTCACCGTTGTGTGGTAAGCCCAAAGACATTCACCAGATTTCTCATCCCAGTCGCGTTGACTTTTTTAGACAAACTTCTTGAAAAGTTTACCAATGGTCTTGTTAAAGACTTCTGCAAAGCCATTGGCAGTTGGGTAATATGTCATTAGAAACAAACTTCGGATTAGGGGTGGCCAATGGGGCGGGTCGACCCGCGTCGACCCGCCCCGCCCCGCCCTGTGCGACCCATTGGAGTCGCACAGGGCGGGTTATGGGTCAACCCGCACCTGCCCCGTTTAGGAGCGGGTCAGAACGGGTTGACCCGTCCCGTGTAAACGGGACGAATCGGATTCGTCCCGTGACGAATCACGTGACGAATCGGGTCGGGGAAAATTTCCCCGACCCCCCTTCTCCAATTTTTTTTTTAGTCCAATATTATTATATTACTGTTAGAGAGGAAAATTACTCTGCGGCCCTAGATTCGTTTTAATTTTTTAAACCCTAAACGGCTCAAAAAAGAGCCGTTGCGAGTGAAAAAGAGGGTGCCACGTGGCACCCTCTTTTTTCACCCACAACGGCTTGTATCCCTTAAAAAAAAAACCCTGACCTCTATAAATACCCTCCACTCTCATTCACTTTCATCTCACTTCACCTCAACCCTCTCTCTTCTATTATATCACTCTTATTCTCTTATAATTACAAATCTCTACCAACTTCCAGTCTAGTCTAATGGAGCCCAACTGGAGTACTGGCGGTACCTCATCTGAAGCCGGTGGTAGCTCTTCATCAACACACAATCCTTCATCTGTCGCACCTTACACCGATGCTGGCGGTAGCTCATCGTCAACATATGCCGCTTACCCACCATACAACTATGCTCCCCCAACATCCGCATTTGCTCCCTATCACAGTTCGTCAAGCTATGCAATTGACTACAGTGGTTTTGCACCATATACACATGCTGCATATGCCAGTGATAGTGGTACAGGTCGGCATTCTATTTCCTTCCATCCTCAATATTCCTCATATTCTCAACTCTTAATGTCAACATCACCAATGCACGCACAATCTCTGGCTCCTTTTTTTACTGAAACACAAGAACAACACGATACACAACCAGCACAGCATGATACTATAGTTTCAGAAATACAACAACCAACTAGCACAAGCACAACCACTAAAGTAAGAGCCAAAACTTCTCTAGTGTGGAACCATTTCGTAGAAAAAGTTATTGAAGGTAGAAAAAAGGCAGAATGTAAGTACTGTCATCAACTATTTGATCATAAAGAAGGATACGGTACAGGTGTTCTTAATAAACACTATGAAAAAAAGCATGCTAAAAGTCACGGTTTACCACCACAACAAGCACAAATATTAGCTGATTCAGGCACACTCTCCACTTGGAGATATAAGCCTGAAGTAAATAAACATAAGTAAGCTGAATTTATTATTCGAGCAGAACTTCCATTTTCTTTTACTGAATCAGATGCATTAGTTGATTATCTTAAATCTGTTTTTTCTCCTGATTATAAGAGAATTAGCAGACAAACTATAACTAGAGAAATTGAAGATTTATTTGTAATTAGAAAAAATATTTTGAAGGCTCTTTTTACTAGTGATGCTAGAAAAATTTTATTAACTTCCGATATATGGGAAGCTCTTAATCTTATTCATTATTTATGTGTTACTGCTCACTTTATTGATGATAACTGGATTTTACAAAAACGTATTTTATCATTTTCTAAATTTTCTGAGAAACATTCTACTACAAATGTAGCAAATTCAATTTTTATTACTTGTAGAAATTATGGTATAGAAAATAAAATATTTTCTATTTCTTTTGATAATGTAAGTGAAAATACTGCTTCAATAAGACAATTGAAAACGGTATTAGATCCGATTTTAAACGGTAAATTTTTTCATGTTAGATGTGTTTGCCATATATTGAATTTATGTGTACAAGATAGTCTAAAAATCTTAGACAAATATACTTATAAAGTTAAACAAATTATTTTACATATAAAACACAGTGGACCTAGTAGACAATCTTTTAAAAGTTATTGCCGACAATGTGAACTGAAGGAAAAACTATTCCAAGCAGATGTGAAAACTCGTTGGAATTCAAGCTACTATATGATTAAAGATTGCCTTCCTTATAAACAAGAAATTCAATTTTTTACAATAAATGAATGTTCATCTTTTTATATTAGCGATGAAGAGTGGAAATTATATGAAATTTTTTTTACTTTTCTAGAAAATTTTGACACTGCCACAAAAGCACTTTCTGGTACATATTATCCCACATGTAACTTAGTTTTTTATAATCTTAATGAAATTGCTCAAGTATTTGCTGCATACAGAGATGATGACAGTCTTGAAGAGGCTATACATGATATGGAAGAAAAATTTCAAAAATATTTTGAAAATATGCCTTTTTTATTTTACTTAGCTGCAATTATGGATCCTAGAATTAAAATAGATAATTTAAAACTTTTATTATCCAATTTTATTTTATGTTTAAATTATGAACAAGATGTAGATAAATTACTTTTAGAAATTAGATCTCTTTTAGAAGAAATGTATTCATTGTACAGAGATGAGTTATTTCCCCTTCTTCTTCTGAATTTAGGGCACCTACACCATCACAAACTTCTTCTACTAGTCTAGGTAAAAGATTATCTAATTTTAAAAGTTTACTTTCCTCTAATAATAGAAAGAAACACTCTTCAGGAGCAGGTTCATTTGATGAACTTAATTTATATTTGAACACAATGCCTGCTGAAATAAATGAAAATGATGATAAACCATGGGAAACATTTGATGTTTTGTCATGGTGGAAAGAACAGAGAAAATAATTTCCTGTTCTTTCTACCATGGCCCGAGATATACTGACACCTCCGGCCTCTACAGTAGCGTCCGAGAGCACATTTTCTGTAGGTGGTAGAGTTTTGACACACTGGAGGAGCAGGCTAACGCCGAAACACTTGGAGATGGCTGTTTGCTTAAAGGACTGGTTCGATGCAGAAAGACGCACACAAGGAAAAGCTATTCTAGGTGAAAAATTTGAACAGGACGATGATGACGAGTAGAGAACCACCAGAGTTTTTTATGTATATTGTATGAGATGAGTACCAGAGTTTTTTTATGTATATTATACGCGATGAGTTTTAAGTACATTATATGTGATGAGCAGATTGGTATATGATTTTTTCATATTAATAAAATAATTTACCTTACAAAAAACTTGTAATTAGTGAATATCAATTCTATTTTTTTTATAATTTTAGACATTTTTTTAAAAAAATTTCCTCTTTTTTTACTATTTTTTTCCTAATTTCTTTATAACTTTAAATTTAAAAATTTAAGAAAATTTGAATTAAAAAAAATTAAAATTGTCGAGACGGGTCCAACCCGTCTCGGCGAATCCGGTAACGAATCAGGTCAGGAGACCTGATTCGTTACCCGAGTTTTCAACCCGTCTCGTCGAATCTGTGACGAGATGGGTTCAACCCGTCTCGTCACGGATTCGTTGGGCTGACGGGACGAATCAACCCGATTCGTCCCGTTGGCCACCCCTACTTCGGATTCTAAATTTATTACAGAATCTCTGAAACACCTGGCTGACGAACTGGGGCCCATTATCATGGATGATTCATTGTGGCACGCCACAGCGGTATAGGACATGATGCTTGATGAACTTAATCACATCAGACGTCTTCACTTCCTTCAGGGGGATAGCTTCTGCCTAGTTTGAGAAGTAATCGGTTATTGCTAAAATAAACTAATTTCTGTTGGATATTGGTTGACTGATGGGTCTGAAGATGTCTATTCCCCACATCTCGAATAGCCATAACAAAGATATTGGATGGAGATGACCAGGTGCTTGATGAATGAAGTCACCATGAACCTGACAAGCATGACACAGTTTGGCATAGGGGATAGCGTCAAGAATCATCTTCAGCTAGTAGTAGCCAAGTTTTCACAGTCAGTCCCCAAGTTTGGGTCCGAGTTTCGAGCACCGCATATACTGTCATCAGCTTCCTTGAGGGTTTCATATGCCTCTTTGTGTGAAAGGTAGAAGAGTAGGATTCCATCATGCGACCGACGATATAATGTTCGTGTGATCGCGTTGTAGTAGAATCAAGAAGCTTTCCTTCTAATGGTAGTTGCCTCCTTGGAATCATCGGATAATATGCCATAAAGACATAGTCGATGAATCGGAATTGCCAATCCCTAAGTTTCAGACCTGTTGATGTCTCAAGAACCTCTTTGACTTGAAGGCCTCGCTTTGGAGTCTAATTATCTTCAAGGGTGAACTTCGGACAATACAATTCGTGGCTGTAGACGAGGACTTTCTCCGTGGCCCCAGCAGGAAGAGCCAATGAAGCGGCGAGAGACACCAATGCATCTGCATGTGCATTCTGTTGGTGTGGAACATGGTTGATGTAGAAGCTTCTGAACTCCTCTGCCATGTTAATGGGTGCATTGTGATAGGGCATCAAATCTTCATGTCGGACTTCATACTCTCCGTGATCCTGGTTGATGATAAGTTTTAAATCACCGTATGCTTCGAGATGCTTAACACCAATCTTTTCTACAAGTTGCATTTTTGATTAATAGGGTATTGTATTCCGTCACGTTGTTGGAACATGGCTCAGTTAAGCAAAATGCGTGAGAAATTATACAGTCTTGTGATGATACTAGAACTACCCCCACTCCTACTACAATGTTTCCTCTGGGACCCGTTCTTGATGACACTTGTACTGTCCGAAACTCGCCCTCGAAAATGATCAGATTCCAGCAGATAACCTTCAAGTCAAAGCAAGCTTAGGAATTGGTGATTCCCGTACATTGACTACGCATTGTACGACTTTCTGCCTGATGACCCTAAAGAGGCAGCTGTCATTAGAAGAAAAGCCCTTAAATTCTACTACAATGCGATCATGAGAATACTGTATTGCCGATCACATGATGGAATCCTCCTCCGCAGCTCACCACATAAAGAGGCACAGGAAACACTCAAAGAGGCTCATGACGATATATGTGGAGCTCACGAGCCTGGTTCAAGACTTGGGGATCGACTCTGAATACTGGGACATTATTGGCCAAAAATGTTTCCTGGCGCCATCGCTTACGCTAAGTGATGCCTCGCTTGTCAGATCCATGGTGATTTCATTCATCATGTACCAGGACATATTCGTCTTATAACTTCTTCCTGGCCATTTGAGATGTGGGGGAATGGACGTGGTTGGTCCTATCAGCCCGCCTTTATCCAAAAGACATCAGTTTATTTTAACCATAACCGATTACTTCTCCAAGTGAGCAGAGGTATCTCTTTGAGGGAGATAAAGACATCTGACATGATCAAGTTCATTAAACATCACGTGGTATATCGCTTTGGCATGTCACGACAGATTGTCCATGATAATGGGCCTTAGTTCATCTGCCAAGCATTCCAAAGATTCTGCAACAAGTTCAAGATCAAGAGTGTCTTCAATGGCATACTATCCAACTGCTAACGGCCTTGTAAAAACTTTCAATAAGACCATTAGAAAACTTCTCAAAAAATTCGTCTCGAAGAGCCTGCGCGACTGGGATGAAAAATTAGGTGAATGCTTATGGGCTTATCGCACAACAGTGAGAACTCCAACGAAAGCTACACGTTCTCTTTGGTATACGGGTGTGAAGCTGTACTCCGACTAGAAATCCAGATCACATCTCTACGCATTGCCTTGACAATGGAGATGACAAATGAGAAGAAGTATCGACTGCGACTCCAGGAGCTGGAAGTTTTGGATGATAAACGTCTGCAAGCTCAACAGCAAATCAAGCTTTATCAAGTTCGAATTTCTAGAGCCTTCAACAAGAAAGTCAAGGAGCGGATTTTCAAGAAAGATTACCTTGTCTTACCTGTCAGAAGACCCATGGTGATGATACATAAGACAAAAGGAAAATTCCAGGCCAAATGGGAAAGACCATTTGTGGTAGCGTCTACTCGAATGGAGCATATCACCTTATAACCCCACACGATGATACGCTCATGATATCGATCAATGGCAGATTATTGAAAAAGTACTATCCTTAACAGGATTCTTCTCATGATCAGGTTAACATTACACTTTTAATCAACTTCCAGATCCAAGATATTTGAAAAAGCGCCAAAGAAAAGCTTCTTTCTTCAATGGATCACATTACGATCGATCATTGTTGAGTCGACCGAATATTGGTTATATTATAATGCACGATATAAACATTAAAGAAAAGACAAAGTGTGAAACTTCGGTTTTAGCCTTGTTACTCTTCTCTAATTTATCTATGAACATCTGACGCCTTTGATAGCTATGGATAGAGAAAAACGTTGGCTCTTAAGTCCAACACAAGTCCTCAATAACTCATCATACGGAGGGGAATAGCATGACTAGCCCAACTCACAGTAGTTGGTAAAGGCATACCAAATCAGTTGATAGCAAGGTTTGCTAAAAATCCTAGGGGATTTGGTCTCACCTTTCTCTCCAAAATTCCTTACCAATTTCCTTCCACGGAATGGTAGGACTACAAAAATACCTGTGTTTATTTTCCCGGCAAAATAAGCATAGACGTGTCATGTTAACAGTAAACATCTGGCAAGCCATTTTCCTTAATCCCCAATGGGGTTCGTCAAGTTAATATTACACCTCTAACAATTTTTTTATTTCTCCACCAAAGTCCCCTACCAATTCCCTCCCATGGAGTGGTAGGTCCAGAAGCTTAATCACTATTATGTTAACACTACACCTCTGATAGTGAAAAGTTTCAAAACTCCCCAGCGAGTACGAACTTTCACTTGTTGCTCCCTTACATGGAGTCACAAGTCTTCAAATTTGTCAAGTTAACACAACACCTCTTACAATCCAAACTTCACTTATCAAGTCTCCTCAATAGAATGGCAATTCCTCAAAATTGTTCACATCGCAAATCAACTCTTATCATGTTAATATTATACCTCTGACAAATTACTGTTAAGTTTAATACCACACCTCTAATAGTGATCAAGTTGCTGCCAAGTTCAACATTAAACCTCTGACAGTCACTTCCCTCAGGCTTCCATATCAAAGCTAAGACGAGTGATGCTAAGTTCAACATCACACCTCTAGCATCGGGTTCACAGTTAAGTTTAATACTACACCTATAACAATGACTTTCCTTCGAACCTCCATATCGAAGTCGAGATGACCAATGCTAAGTTCAAAATTACACCTCTAGCATTACCGCCACTGTTAAGTTCAACACTATACCTATGACAGTGGCATCCTCAGTTTTCCCAAACGAAACTGAAATTTCTGGGGAAGTAAGTTAACATTACACTTCTAGCTCACATCCTTGTTAAGTTAATATCACACTTTTGACAAGATTCAATCTAATCCGTTAAGTTAATATCATACCTCTAACGGTAAAGAAATACTTAGATCCCCGACGGGCCTAGTCTTACTTGTTATTCTCGTTAATAGAATGGTAGGTCCACTTAAAATCATTGTTAGGTTAATATCACAATTTTAACAGTGTTCTGACTAATTCCCAGTTGAGTCTTAATGACATTAATACTAAACCTCTAAAGAAAACTCAATCACAATCCTCCTTGGAGTGAAAACTTCACTTGTCATCTCATCCATAGAATGGTAAGTCCATAAAACCTATTCCACTCCTGTCAAGCTAATATCATACCTCTGACAGTAACCTTTTTAAATTTCTTAAATGGAAACTTTTAACTTTGACTTGCTAAATTAGAATATCACACATCTAGAAAATCAAAGATAATTGCTTTCGCTTGTCTGATTTTTAATGCAAAAAGGAAGCCGAGGCAAATAAGAAGGCAGAAAAGTGTCACTTTTATTGATATTCAAAAATATGAAAGTGATACAAAGTGCTCTCTTTTCCAATAAGATTGAGTATTACAATAAAGGAGTACAAAAAAGTCCATCTTGCCCAGTGAAAGGTTGCATTCAATCCTTGAAACATTGAAGATACACAAAGTTCATCTTCTTGACTGTGGTCAAAATAGCAGATCAATCTCCTCTCCTCTTGAGAACAATGCTGTTTCTCGAGGTCGAAATGCAAGGGGGCATTCGGATTCCACTCGACCAACTGGTGCGAAGGTCTTTACAAGGTCGTAATCCTTCGCTTAATGGGAAGCTCCGCCACCAGAAAGTCATCCAATGAGTATGGGTTTTTCGTTGCTGTCACTTCTTTAAACAAGATTGGTGAAGAGAGGATCCAAGACCTTACTGGTGACGTCTTCTTTCCCGTGACCTTCAAATGTGTCATGCTCACTGTGATTAGGAAGGATCCGACACCTTACTGGTGCATCATTTCTAATAATGTCTTGATGTGTATTGAGAACCTTGCGGATCTTTCTCGCCTTTGGACAGAAGTTCTGACTCCTTAAGTAGTCGCCAATCGAACGAACTGGTCGTTTCATGTCTACCTTAATGGACGCGCAGGGACACTGGAACCAGCACCAACGATATGGCTATGACCTACAAGAAGAAGAAAAAATCAGAGGGTTAAATTTCTGCAAAGGCAGAAAATATGAATCCAGAAGGACAGATGCGGGTCTAAAGTTATAAACTCCATTCACGAGTCTTATACGTGAATCTCGCGTTTAAAGCTTCAGGACGCAGGGTTTACCACGCTCCGCAGAGATAGAAAATATGGATCCGAATGTCAACCAAACATTAGATTCGCATCTGATGATTGAAATACGAGGATATATTAAAGGCACAGATGCGAGCCTTAAAATTTTCTAAGTTATGAACTCCAGACGCAGGCATTATAGATCCGCATCTAAGACTTCGAGACGCTGAGTTTGCCACACTCGTGTCTAAGATTTTAAAAGAGTATCTAAGGCTTTTAACACGCAGAGTTCACCACATTCGTGTCTAGAGGCTTCAAAACAGCAGATACGAGTCTTAAATTTTCTAAAGTCATGAACTCCAAACGTGAGCCTCATATACAAAACCCGCGTTTAAAGCCTCAAAATGCAGAGTTCACCATACTCGCTAAATAACTTGGGACTCGAAAATCTAAAAGCTCGCATTTCGTCAAGATAACGCGAAGATCACGTTTGCAGAGCATGAACTCAGGGATCTCAAGTTGACTTCTAAACTTCAAGAAAGAATCTTCAAAAGTTTCAGGAAGAGATCAAGAAACAGAACATGGACACTTGGATCTCAAGTCAACTGCCTAAACCTCAAGAAAGAAATTTTAAAAGTTTCAAGAAGAGATCAAGAGACAGTCTCTTTGTGATTGGTGATGACAGATCCACAAGGAAACAAAGTTTTATTATGGAAAAGGTTATTTCCTACCTGAAGAAGAGTTCTTTAAAGGAAAGACATCATCCGTCAAGACACGACCATGAAAGCACCTGAGGGATGCTTTTTGATTTTGAAATTACTTAACAGTGAAAATCTTCGAAGAAGATTGCAAGAAAGCAATATAGCTTTTGGTTCGTTCAAAGAACTTTGAAAGTTCTTCAGGATGCAGGTTTGAAGAAGAAGACAGTCCAAGAACCCTAAAAGTTCTTTAGAGCACCTGCCAATGAAGGAAAAAACAGTCAAGAGGAACGACAGTTAAGAGGCTCATGGCCTATTTAAGGCTCGCTAAATGGCCATTTATTAACGGCATGAAAATCAAAACCGTTCTTAAAGGTCAATTAATAGCCTTAATTTGCGACGCGAATATCAAATCCAGTCTAAGTGAGACACGTGAATTTTTGCTCCGGGAAGTCCCAATGACACGCGTCCCCGATCATCAATGTTGGCTTTGCCTCGCGTCTCTATAAACTGCATGAGATGCTTCAAGGCTTGCATTTTGAAGTCTGCATCCCTTCGCAAACCAAAGGCTATGTTTCCTCAACAGAATGAGGACCGCATCTTTAACAATTCAAGGTTGTGTCTTAAAATCCGCATCCTTCCACGAACCGAGGGCTACGTCGCCTCCAGCAAGTTGAATAGCTCAGGGTCGCGCCTCTCCTCAATCCTGGGCCGCATTCTCCAATCAATTCAGGGTTGTGTCCCTTCAACAATTCAGTGTCGCGCCCTCCAAATGAATCAGATCTGCGTCTCTCAACAATCTAGAGCCGCATCCTGAATAATCTAGAGCCGCATCGCACAACAATCTAGAGCCGCATCCTCTTAACAATGCAGAGTCGTGTCTCTCAACAATTCAGAGCCGTGCCCTCTACGTGAAAAGAGTCGCGTCTCTCAACAATTCAGAGTCGTGTCCTCTAAGTGAATCAGAGCCGCGTCTCTCAAACAATTCAGAGCTGCATCCTCTTAACAATTCAGAGTCGCGTCTCTCAACAATTCAAAGTTGCGTCTCCCCTACAATTCAGTGTTGTGTCTCATCAACAATTTAGTGTTATCTGAGTTTCTTCTCTACAACTCATAGTCGCGTCCTAGCAAATGGCTAAGGACTGTGTCTCCACATTAGTCAAGAGCCGCGTTTATGAGAGTTGCGTTCTCCTACGCAACAAAGAGTCCATCTGATTCTCAAATACAAAGGAGGGATGAAGATGAGACAAAATTTGATAACTTTTATTATTGATATAAAAATGATAAAAGTGATACAAATACTCTCTTATTTAACAAATGGAGTGTTACAAAAAAAAAAAGAGATACAAAAGGATGGTGGCTAATCTCACTCAGCCAGAGAGTAAATTTGGTCCTGGAGGTACTATATCCCACGCTGGCGTGCCTTCTCAACCTCTGCCCAAGTTTGAACCCTCAATTCTTCCTCTAACAAGAATTTCTCCGTGGCCAGCAAAGAGATTCCAGCTTGGAAGAACGAGCAGTAAGATCTTCTTGGACCCGCTTCTTGGCAGCCTCCAGCTCCTCCAGCCTCTTCCTGGCAGCAGTAAGTTTCTGCTCATTAACCTGAATTAAGGCTTGCGTCTTTGCGATAGCTGCCTGAGCATTGGCTAAAAAGTGTTATTCGTTCTTGGTGATGACCTCAGATTCTCTGGAGTCGTCAACCAATCTTTGATAGCTGGCTTGGAAGTCATTGAGGCGATAGGCCTCCTCAGCCATCTGCTTCTCCATCTCTTTCTGTTCGCATCCTTGAGCAGCGAGAAGCTTATTCAACATCAGCCGAGTCTCATCCACCGGACTAGTTTTCTCCAGAGTCCTTAACTCCTTCAAGCATATCCCCAGCTGTTCAACTAGCATAAGATATGTCTTAGCTTGGTTTGAGCTTTCGGTATGATAAATGTTCTCGGTCTAATTTTCAAGAAGCATTCGAGCAAACTCGAAGGAACTTCCCCAGAAAGAACCAATTCGATACAGGACCTCATGGATATAAAGAATTGTTGTACCATCTGATGAGCCAATTCTTCCATGATGTCCATGGCTGGAGCTAGCTCTGTTCGTACACTCTCGGACCCCTTTTCTTTGATTGGGCGTACAATCTCCGTAGAGGCGGGAGCCATGCCACTTGGTGCAGAGACGAGACCGGCAGCAGGATCTGTCAACGCCGAGGTCGTGACCGGAACCTCCGGGACAGTTACTGTGGCAGCCTCTGAAATGACAACCGCAGGGACAGACTTCACAGTACTTGGTCCAGCTGTTAAAGTTTAAAGTGTGTTGTCCTCTGTGCCAATGCTTACCACAGGCTCTTCCATTTGAGCCAGCCCAGTACTCTCTGCAATCATAACATCGATGTTAGTAATAACGATGATCATGAGAGTACATAGAGAATCTGTATTCTCTTACCAAGCTGAGAATCCAAAAACGGTAGATCCTCTGGCAGACTACTCTGGGACGAGGGTTCCCCGACCGTGGTGGTTGTGCCCTCAGAGATCATGCCAGTAGCAGGAACTTCAAGGCCATCCGGCTAGACCAGTTTCTTGTGAAAGTACACCTAGAGGGGGGGTGAATAGGTGTAAGGCTAATTTATGACAAATGATGCGAAATTAAAAACTTAATGCAACACACTTAGTGTAACCAAATAGTGTAGCCGAATTCCCGGTGAAGGGATCTGGACTAACTCCTCTTGATTCTCTGAAAAAGAGTTAAGGTGCTATAGGAAGCTCTCTTAGTTTAACACAAGTATGGCACACACACAATCAATACCAAGCATATAAATGATATGAGCAATATGAATGATGCAAGGCACAATATAAATGAGAGAGAGTTAAGAGAAAGTGGATCAAACGTAAACACCGAGATATGTTTCCAGGTTCGAGCACACAGCTCTACGTCCCCGCCTTCACATAGAAGGATTTCTACTAACTCGTCCACACAGGACTTCCCACACAGGGAACCTCCACTGAGGATTTGGGTAAATACAAACCAGGAGTACAAACTCCTCTCTCAATAAAATGCAACCTCTTAATAGTGGCAAGGCACAAAACAAATCACCTCTACACTTAGAGGGATAGGCACTTAGCCAAACAACAATCCACCTCTCACTGGAGGGATTAGGCTCAAAGCCACACAACCACAATCATCTCACACTTGAGGGATTCCAACACAACCTCCACTATCACCTCTCACCAGAGGGATACCAATACAATCACCTCTCACTAGAGGGATATCACAAATCAAGGAGGGTTTACAACTTGGTGGTTTCCACAACCACAAACCAATTTTCCCACAAAAATAGATCCTAATAGATAGGATAGATAGATAGCTCGAGTGTGAGAAAATAAAGAGTTTGAAAATCAAAACACAAAGGAAAACTCTTGGGAAAACTTCTAGAATAGATATAAAATGAAGATCAAAACTAATCCCAAAGACTTCTCCTTTTCTCGAATTTTCCAACCCTTTAAACAAATAAAGATAAAATCTTTTGGCTCTAAAAACTCTTTTAAAAACTTGTATTAAAACACTTAAGAAGATGAAAATTTTGCTATCTTAAAAACTTGTTAAAAATAAACACAAATGGGGGGTATTTATAGCTCCCACAAAATTCTGCCCGTTGGCAGCTGGAAAGGGCTGAAATGCCCTTCCGGTCGACCGGGCGGTCGACCGGCCAACGGTCATATTTTTGACCGTTAAGCCCACCGGTCGACCGGCTCAGTCGACCGAGACTGGATACAGAGAGCAGAGCTCTTTGCCGGTCGACCGACCCGGTCGACCGGGCCATTTCTAGAGAGCAGAGCTCTCTGGACGGTCGACCGGCCCACCAGCTCAAGCTGGCGTGCACGCTTGTGCACGTCGGTCGACCGCACCGGTCGACCGACTTCTGCTACGGTCGACCGGTCCGGTCGACCTGCAGACAGCCAGTCTAGCCATTATAGGACTTAAAAACTTAGGTTTTTATCTTTAATTAAATTCCATCAAATCACATAAATTTCACAAAAATCAGTTCTTATATTATCTTTGAAGTACAAATATGTGTGACAAAAATTCAACACATATTTCAAACAATTTGAACCATTTTTATGAGACTGAAAATTTGCCTTAAACCAAAATCCGTATTTTCCGAGGATTTTTGAAATGGAACTCCGATTTTTCAAAACACATGTAAATACAAAAAAATGATATTGAAACAACTTTGAAGCATATTGTATATGGATAGAATCCAATATACATGAAATATAGTATATCTATGTTTTTGACATTAAATCCAAAAATAAGTTTTGTTTAAATACAAAACTCTAAATACATGAATAGCCTATCAAAATAAGTTTTTCTAAATAGATGAAGCATGGATGTATATAGATCAAATCTAATATACATTAAACCATGTAAACTTGTTTTCATTCTATCTATTCATGAAAATCAAGATCGGTTAAATCGAAAACCAAAACATGAAACTTGTGTGTGTATTGTGAACTTGAGCATATCACACTATCTACCTTTACACAAGATCTAAACAATCTTAAACTAAAACAAACTGATGTCTTCTTATAGAACGCCATCTCCAAGTCGACTCGATCCAAACGTGATCCACCGAGCTTGACTCAAACCGAGTGCTAGATGTGAACTTGACGCTCGAACTCTTGAATCACCATGTGAAAGCTCCAAAACACCTTTGTTGAAACTAATCACCTACTAATATCTTGGTCAAATATCTAAAACTAAATATCACAAGATTATTAGTAAAACTATAACTACATGAGTTAATCATCATCAAAACTAGAGTGAAGGGCCTCTGGGCCAACAATCTCCTCCTTTTGATGATGACAAAACTCATGGAGTTAATATGCATGATTAAAGTTAAGCTTCATAGAAGCTCCCCTTAACTCATGCATAGCAATAAACAATAAGATATTCAATGAATGCTCAATATAGACATGCATAAACATGCATAAAAACAAACATGATCTTTGATATTAATGAAATAAACATGCTCTTGATACCAAATATAAAAATAAACATGTTCTTAAAAATAATGCTCTTAATACCAATAAAGACTCTATTTAAAAATAAACATGTTCTTAAAAACAATGTGCTCTTGATATCAATAAAAATCTTGATACCAACAAAACAATAAAAGATGCTCTTGATACCAATACCAACAAAAGATGATTTTGATACCAATGATAAAGGATAACAAATTTAAACGCATATGCATATAAGCAACATATAAACAAACATGCATATATCAAACTCCAAAATATCTCTCCCCCTTTTTGTCAATTCATCAACAAAGGGGTTCAAACAATAAAGAGAATAAATAATATTTTTGCATAAATCAAAACAATAAAAGTATATATGCTATATACATTCATGAAGAGGAGAGAAGTGAAGTTAACTCCCCCTACATACATGCATTTATATGAAAAGAGATGACTAAACCCTAACCACATAAAGCATAATATGTAATGTATAAAAGGAGATGTGAAGCTCCTATTACACACGTATACTACATACCAAAGAAAGGTCAATGACTTTAATATGACATACACTCAACATGAATCTATATATAGAGAAGATGTTAAGCTTCCTTTGCATATAAGCAATACAAATCAAAACATTATGATACCAGTTGAAAGATATATCAATTTAGCATGAAGGTATACATCAAAACATCATGATACCAATTTATGATACCAATAGAAAATAAACAAAATATTTTGAAGAAACCAACAAAAATTTTGATATCAATTGAAAGATATAAACATATAGGCAATCTTGATACCAATTGTAAAAATTAGTACCAATTGAAAAATTTTATACTTTTGATACCAATTGAAAAATATAAACCAATCTTTTTATTTAAACACTAAAAATATTTTGCAATAGAGATACCAAATAGAGAATAATATAATTTAATATTCTTGATACCAATATTGAAAATGAAACATATACCAATCGAAAATAATTTTTATTAGGAGCATAGGAAATCAAATGAAAACTAAGATATCATTTTTCAACATAAAGAGTGAGAGTAAGAAATCAAATGGTAAACAAAACGATTGAAAGGTAAAACAAGAATTTCTCCCCCTTTATGAAATACTAATGAAAACGATGCATAAGCTTGTATAAGATACCAATTTAAAAATAATGTCATTAAGGACTAAATCAAACTTAGCATAGCCAAATTTGTGTTCAAAGATATAGAGATATAGTAAGCACAATCAAAACACATATATATGTATGAAAATATAAATACCAATCAAAATTGATACTATTTGAAGTTGAAGCATGCATATATAGAAACAAATATGAGTATACAAAATAGATATCAATTGTGATACCAATTGAAAACACAATAAGAATCAAGTGTATAACTCATACTCCCTACCACCCATTTCATGCACATGTTTAAATAGATTTTCAATAATGCATACAAGGCATGGTAGCCCAACTAACCGTCCTTAAATGGGTAAGGGTTTTCAAAATAAGTTTGAAAGTAGTTTTAGCACAATTGAAAACTCTACCAAAATGAAGAATACGCAACTAGTTATATGATAAAATTGCAAACTAGTACGAAATCCTTCAAGTAAGGAATAAAACAAGAGAATATCGATGAAACATGAAAATCACATGATCATCAAACACTCAAAGATCTATAAGTACATATAGTCTCATGAAAACAAATCATGAGTAAACATTAAATAATGTGAGTGTATAAATATAATGTGAAAGACAGAGTCATGGAAATCGGCAATAAGCTCAATGTAAAATTCCTTTATAAACGAAAACACAAAATTCATTAAAATTTAATTTTTAATAATACAACTTCAAGGCATATGTATGTTTTGTACAAAGTAGAGTATACATACATATCCAAACATGAACGAGTTCACAAAAATATATGCATGAAGGCAAATGGCTCAAGGATGTATATGTATAACTATTAGTTTAGACAAAATAGACATATACATGAAGTTTAATCACAAACATGAAAAACATGCACAAAAATAGGGAATACAAGTTAAAATGTATGAATCATCAAAACTAACCTATACTAGTACATCTAATAAGTACAAATGAGCAATCAAGTACAAACATATAATAATCAATTTGTGGCTCATTAGTTGTACAAGTATATACTCAAGTTTTAATGAAAACTAACATCTAAACATGTAATCAAAACATGAAGCATAGAAACAAAACATAAATATAATCATTATATGAATGCACATGTTTAGAGTCATGATATACATGATAGCTAAAGTAAGGTGAGAACACAAAAGTAATAATCCATATGAACATGGGTGTAACTCAAATACTATACATGTATGTCACAAATCTAATTATCATGGCATTTATCATAATAATCATGAAACATTAAAACATGCTAAAAATCAATGATATGAAAAGCATGTAAACATAAATGGGAGTTAGAGATCGTTATCAAAACCAAGAGGGTACATCTCTATGTCTCCAAACTAAGGTGGTCCTCCCACTAAAATTCCCTTGAAAGTGATACATCCAAAATTGTCATCTTTAAGCTCGGAACGCATCCACCTCAAGTCACCATCACTCTTACGTCATGTGAGAGCCCACACCTATATCAAATAAAATAGGAGTGGTCTTTGGTACCCATACTCTTTTGGGTCCATGGGGGTTTGCTCCTTTTCTAACCCAAACAAACTTATTTGCTAAATTTACATCATGTAGTCTATCATAACAAAACTTAGTAAGGTGGCCCTTACGTCCACAATGTGTGCAAGTGTACAAATGAGCATACATAGTGTTGTGTGCATGAACATGGGGAGCATGCGTATGCAGTGGATGGTGTGCATGCATAGATGGAACTTGTTTCTTTCGAAATATAAATTCCAAACGTGTGTGGTTCATGGCACATTGACTCAAAGTGGAGCCCAAACAATCCACACTCTTCTTTAACAAACAAATGTCATTTTCACTCATGAAAGAAGAGGTGCATGCAATAGATATACTAGAAGGTGAAGCTATACTAGCATGGCAAACATAAGAATCCATATCATTTTTCAAAGAAATATTTTTTAGAAACCAAATCCAAATCCTTTGAAATAGAAATAATCTTATTTTTCAAAGATTCATTTTCTTTTACGACAAAATCAAGTTTTGAAGATAAAGCCTCATTTTTCTTCAAAACAATTTCACAATCATTTTTATTTTTCAAAATTTCATTTTCTTTTAATACAAGTTCAAGCTGGGATTTCAAATAGTCCCTCTCATTTGAAATCTCATCCCGTTCTTGCAAAACAATATCAAGTTTAGAAGACAAATTTTTATTTTCTTCTTTTAAAGCAAAACTTTTCTTTTTCAAAAGATTATATTTTTCTAGCAATTTTCACATACAATAGAAAGTTCTTCATTTAATGCATCGGCATCAATATGATCATTACTTGAAGAACTAGCACTATCATCTAGTTGAGATTCCGAATATACCTCGAGAGAGTCATTCCCTTGGATCATATAGCATCGTTATTCGGATTCATCCTCACTAGATTTCATCTCCACATGATTCGTCTTTTGGAGCGCAGGAGAAGTCAACGTGTTCCACACTACAAAGGCGGAATCACAATGATAAACCATACACAGATATTCTTTATTAAGCGTGCTTCTAAGTGCCATTAGGGCTTGTGTATTGGCCTCTATATGCTTGCTATTATCAAGACAGGATTTCTTGGTAGCAGCAAGGAAAACATGCAAGCTTAGGGTTTTTAGATACATACTCATCCTAAATTTTCACATGTCAATATTGGAAACATAAAATATGGGGGGGTCAAGCAGTCCATGAGTGTAAACAATATGTGTGCAAATACAAATCTAGATTAGCAACCAAGATCACACTCCTAGGTGGTTAAACCTAATATCAGGAGCGTAGGCTCTGATACCAATTGAAAGTACACCTAGAGGGGGTGAATAGGTGTAAGACTAATATATGACAAATAATGCGGAATTAAAAACTTAATGCAACACACTCAGTGTAACCAAAGAGTGTAGCCGAATTCTCGGTGAAGGGATCTGGACTAACTCCTCATGATTCCTCTGAATAAGAGTTGAGGTGCTATATGAAGCTCTCTTAGTTTAACACAAGTATGACACACACACAATCAATACCAAGCATATAAATGATATGAGCAATATGAATGATACAAGGCACAATATAAATGAGAGAGAGTTAAGAGAAAGTGGATCAAACGCAAACACCGAGATATGTTTCAAGGTTGAGCACAAAGCTCTACGTCCCCGCCTTCACACAGAAGGATTTCCACTAACTCGTCCACACAGGACTTCCCACACAGGGAACCTCCACTGAGAATTTGGGTAAATACAAATCGGGAGTACACAACTCCTCTCTCAATAAAATACAACCTCTCACTAGAGGCAAGGCACAAAACAAATCACCTCTACACTTAGAGGGATAGGCACTTAGCCAAACAACAATCCACCTCTCACTGGAGGGATTAGGTTCAAAGCCACACAACCACAATCACCTCACACTTGAGGGATTCCAACACAACCTCCACTATCACCTCTCACTAGAGGGATACCAATACAATCACCTCTCACTAGAGGGATATCACAAATCAAGGAGGGTTTACAACTTGGTGGTTTCCACAACCACAAACCAATTTTCCCACAAAAATAGATCCTAATAGATAGGATAGATAGATAGCTCGAGTGTGAGAAAATAAAGAGTTTGAAAATCAAAAACACAGAGAAAAACTCTTGGGAAAATTTCTAGAATAGATATAAAATGAAGATCAAAACCAATCCCAAAGACTTCTCCTTTTCTTGATTTTTCCAACCCTTTAAACAAATAAAGATAAAATCTTTTGGCTCTAAAAACTCTTTAAAAAACTTGTATTAAAATACTTAAGAAGATGAAAATTTTGCTCTCTTAAAAACTTGTTAAAAACAAACTCAAATGGGGGGTATTTATAGCCCCCACTAAATTCTGCCCGTTGGCAGGTGGAAAGGGTTAAAATGCCCTTCCGGTCGACCGGGCGGTCGACCGGCCAACGGTCATATTTTTGACCGTTGAGCCACCGGTCCACCGGCTCGGTCGACCGAGACTGGATACAGAGAGCAGAGCTCTCTGCCGGTCGACCGACCTGGTCGACCGGGGCTATTTCCAGATAGCAGAGCTCTCTGGACAGTCGACCGGCCACCAGCTCAAGCTGGCGTGCACGCTTGTGCACGTCAATCGACCGCACCGGTCGACCGACTTCTATTACGGTCGACCGGTCCGATCGACCGGCAGATAGCCAGTCTAGCCATTATAAGACTTAAAAACTTAGGTTTTTATCTTTAATTAAATCCCATAAAATCACATAAATTTCACAAAAATCAGTTCTTATATTATCTTTGAAGTACAAATATGTGTGACAAAAATTTAACACATATTTCAAACAATTTGAACCATTTTTATGAGACTGAAAGTTGCCTTAAATCAAAATCCGTATTTCTGAAACTAGGATTTTTGAAATGGAAATCTGATTTTTTCAAAACACATGTAAATACAAAAACATGATATTGAAACAACTTTGAAGTATATTGTATATGGATAGAATCCAATATACATGAAATACAGTATATCTATGTTTTTGACACTAAATCCAAAAATAAGTTTTGTTTAAATACAAAACTCCAAAAACATGAATAGCCTATCAAAATAAGTTTTTCTAAATAGATGATGCATAGATGTATATAGATCAAATCTAATATACATTAAACCATGTAAACTTGTTTTGATTCTATATATTCATGAAAACCAAGATCGGTTAAATCGAAAACCAAAACATGAAACTTGTGTGTGTATTGTGAACTTGAGCATATCACACTATCTACCTTTACACAAGATCTAAACAATTATAAACTAAAACAAACCGATGTCTTCTTGTAGAACGCCATCTCCAAGTCGACTCGATCCAAACGTGATCCACCGAGCTTGACTCCAACCGAGTGCTAGATATGAACTTGACGCTCGAGCTCTTGAATCACTATGTGAAAGCTCCAAAATACCTTTGTTGAAGCTAATCACCTACTAATATCTTGATCAAATATCTGAAACTAAATATCACAAGATTATTAGTAAAACTATAACTACATGAGTTAATCATCATCAAAACTAGAGTGAAGGGTCTCTGGGCCAACATCTTGATCATCTCCTCAATATGGGAGGAGGTCGCAACTTCAACACCGGTAGCCACTTCTGTAGATGGCATTCAGATGAAATGTTAAAACATTTGTCCAACTCAATGGGGAAATAATTAAGAGGGATAGAAAAAATACCCTCAGTAGTGGCGACCTCTCCCGATGGCGAAACCATAGCGGGAACATCCACCTGCATCTCTTCCTCAGAAATGTGTGAAAACTTGTTGGTGTCAGGAAGAGCAGGTTTGTCACCAAAGTCAATTTCGTCTTCTGGATAGTCACTATATTCTTCAGATGACGAAGATGACACCTGAACCAAGGAGGCCTCGGTAACTAGAGCTTTGCCACTGAAAACCCCGGTGTTAGGGCTAGGTCCACAACCAAGAAGTAGAATCAAGACGCTGGGAGATCCCGGTTGTTGCACCTCTATCCCTCTTTCTTGGGCCGAAGAAGCTGCCGATTGAATTGAAACCCCCGGTTGAGATAGAATTTCAACTTCGGCTCTCTCCGTCACTTCTTCTAGTTGTTCTGCAATCACAGCCTCTTCGGCCACAGTGGACGGGCCTGCAGGCTCTACTTTCGTCAAGACTGCGGGGTCCCTGCTGCGCAAACCTCAGGGACGAAGAGCCGAGACTTTTCTTCTTCCTCCTCCTCCTCCTGCTCTTAAGTACCAGAAGGAATTATTTCAGGCATCTGGGCTGAAGCTATAGCCTCAGACCCTTTTCTTGCCTTCTTTTGGTCGGGCTCACCTTGGGAAGTAGAGGCTCGAGGACGCTTGGGCACAGCGTGCCGAGTCCTCCGACAGCTCCTGCTCCAGACTCCGATCCTGAAGCTGCCTCTGTTCTGTCAGTCTCTTTCCTGGCCTCCTTTTCGGCCTCCCTATTGGCTTCTATATACTCGCTCATCCCCCGCATGGCTCTTGGAACCCTACTTGACTTTATATGGTACCTTAATACTCTTAATGCAAGAGGTATTCATGCCAAAGTCGGGTACCTTACTGGTGATGAAGTGCCATGTGCAGAAGCCGAGGCTTGTATAACAATTAGGCGTCTTGTAAGGTAGGCTGAAGACGGCCCCTGTCCCCCCAGCTACACTGTAATACCACACCCGAGCGCCTTCAAACAAGTTGCCGCTGAAGCGAAGGCCAGTGTTTGGGTTGTTAACATATAACTGATCGTAGTCGAACTGCCTAGCAAAACTGCTGGGTATGTAAGGCTCGATCATGTAGGAATCACCTTTCCGGTCCAGTTGTTGATAAGCCACCAGAAGACTGTAGATGGTAGCCGCGTGAACTCATTCGGGCCTGCAAGGTCGGCAAACTTGTCCTAGTATGATGTACCAAAGATCTCAGGGAAGCATCGGTCGAGCTGATAGTTCGAGGTGTTCAGAATAGTCTTCCGAACATAAAACATATGATACTGTGACCAGCTTGAACTCTCCAACCTTTGCAAGAAAGGGACGAAGCCCTCTGAAGGAGACACTGTCGTCATCAGCGATGGGCAATGCATGACGTACCAGGCCATCAGGCACGTGTAAGGAAGCTCAACTCTGGGATTGGGAGTCCTCACTTCCGGCCTCCCCTCTGAGTCCACCACTTGCCTGCCCTGAGAGTCAACGACAGCCTCCACTTGACACAGACTTTTCGTCAATGCTCGCAAGCCACTCTGCACGCCGGCCACCAATGCTTGAAGGAAAGATATCGACCTCCCGTGCGCCAAAAGAAACGTTGGGTGCACCACATCAGTGAAAATCACCTCGTACGGCAGCATCAGTACCACGCAACGCTTTCAACCATAATATAAGGAATCCCGCTAACAGGGCCTGGTCGGATATTAGGATCTTGGCCTGATGGTGGAAGCTTTCAAAGATTGAATCAGGCTTGAAAGTATCTTCATTAGATTCCGTCGTGTACGAGCTTGTGGAAGTACTGATCCTCTCGACAATCTCTTCATCAGTGCTCGGAGCCAGATGGGTCACTGGGTTAGACTTATCATTTATGTCATTGAAAAGGTAGCTTGCCTAGGACATCTGCTTAACGCCCCTGTTCTTCCAGCCAGTCATTTGCCCACAGATGTGAAAGTGGCATAACACTTCCCAGTAAGTATTGTACACCCGAGGGTCCTCCTTCTTTAGTAACTGAAGCTCCTTAGTAGTCAGGACATACTCTTCATATAGAGCATCTCCAATCACTATCCCTGAAACCTCATATAGCTTATGGAGAGCGAGCCCCATCTGTCCAACTGGGGTGAAGAACGTGCCCATTAGGGGATTGTAACACTCCAAGACACCATAAAAGTGGTGGGAGCTCTGCAAGATGCTATATTGAACGGCCCTAACAGCCTGGTACAATCCCGTCTGCTTCAACAAGTCCTCGAGCTCTGTGAAAACAAAGCCCACCATCTTGCCCCACGACGACTTATCCAAAGAGTGGACCCACCCGAGCTGATAGAAGTCTGTGGGAAAGTCACCCATCACCTTCAGGAATTGATTGATGAAGGTGGCGGTTAACTGAGGGGTTTCCCTATTGGGTACTCAGCCCTGACCAGTCCGGGGCCATGACCGGTAGCGTAATCTTCATTCGCGCCCAGCTTGCCAAAGGACACGCCGAAGATAGACTTAGAGAGGTCCCACTCTATTACGCGGCGTACCGACATGTGCTACAGATACGCCAAGGGGTACATCCTCTCCATGTTGGGAAGAAAGAGCCTTCTGTCCCCAATTCGGCGAAACCAATTATAGTCACTGTCATACAGGATCCTATCGTCTTCAGCCATGGCATCACCGAAAAAGAAGTCGGGTTTCTTCAGTGCGATGCGGGTGTCGGACTCAAACCGCCCATTGGTCATGATCTCCTGGAAGGTCAGCATATTAGGATTGCTGAGCCAGTCTCGACGCTCCCTTGATTTCAGAGCAAACACTAGAGCAACCTCTTGGAGCATGAACGTAAGATTAGGATCGGCTCTATCTACATGCCCAAAATGACACTTGTTGGACAGAGGGTTCGAAGAATGTCGCACTGCAAAAGGAGCAACACAATAGTCAGCATCATGAAAATTATTAAGGGTTGAAGCTCAAACGCAAGGTTCACCTCAGAACCGCGTCTAATGACTGAGACGCGGAGCTCAGTGAGACCCGCGTCTAAACTCAGAGACGCGAGGCTCACATGAAGTCCGCGTTTGAAACTCTACAACTTAGAAATTTCTCTAAGTGTTGGAATTAGACGTGAGACTCAGTGAAACCCGCGTCAAACCTCAGACACGCGAGGTTCACATGAAGTCCGCGTCTGAATTCCACCACTTAGAAAATTCTCTAAGTGTTGGATCAAACACAAGGCTCAATGAAACCCGTGTTTAACAAGCAGACACAGACTCAAGCTGATGAAGCGAAAACGCGGAGGTTATCAAACCCGCGTCTTGCCTACCAGTGCAAGGGTTACATTTGAAAATAAAAAATAGGCGTGAGCCTCGTGTTGGCGGTTCAACTTAGAAGAAGATTAAGAGTTAAGATAATTCTTCGAGTTCTTTAATGGTGGAAACCGATTCGAGTGGTGTTATTACCTAAAATGGGGGCCTCCTGCGTAGAGAAACCTCCCATTTGAACCTCTGAAGTGACTGTGCTCGAGGAGGAAGCCACATGCTTGGTCTTTGGGGCCATTCTGATGGTGAATTCTCTAGAAAAGATGAGAAAAAAGGAAGGAAAAACTTGAAGTTTTTCTTGACTTTCTAAGTTCTGGACGCAAAGTTCAACGAAGAAGAAAGGAGTCTAATGATGACTTTTGAAAGACGATTATCTTTTTATAGATGCAGTAATCGGCCAAGATACGCAGCCCGTATCTCGAGATCGATCGTCGCCAGACGCGTGACAACGCGCCCAGAATGCGGATCCTGCGTTTAAAAATGAACAACGTCCCTTCAGCTCCGCCAGACACGCGGCGACGTGAGCCCCATGTTAAACAGGGCCACTCAGCAAAAAGAGGTCAGTGTCTCTATTTCAAAGTTTGCATCACTTTCACAAACTGAGATCCACATCTCTACTTCAAAGACTGCGTCTCTTCAGTATTTTCTGGCTCGTGTCCTGGCAAGAGAGTTGCGTCTTTACTCCAAGCGAGAGCTGCGTCTTTACTCTAAATTAGGATTCGCTTTATAATGCTCTGAACCGCGTTTTTACATCAAGTGAAAGGTGTGTCTTCACTTTGAAAGAAATTCACGCCTTGATAAAACAGCAGAGACACGTCTCTTCAATAAAGAGAAGTCCGCGTCTCCACCTCGAAGTCTGCATCACTTCAATAAAGTGAGAGCTGTGTCTCCACTTCAATGTTCGCGTCTCCCTAACAAATGAGAGTCGCGTTTCTACTTCAGACGAGGTCCGTGTCTCCAAGGCAACATGACCTTCGCGTCTGCAAGACTTGTGATCACTCTCTACTTTTGCAATCAGTTCAACAATACACTGACAAAAACAGTTAGCATTGTTCAACAATAATATCTAAATAAAAAATTTGTAGGACTTGAATCTTAAAAACTCAATTTTGTTTAGGTTTTTTTATCATGGGCCCACACCGGCCCCCCCTCATGGAACACAGTACTGCTCCATTTTTCTCTCATCTCCTGTGTTCGAGCCTACATAGATGGGAAAGAGGCCTCTAAACCTCTACTCGGACGAAATTCTCCCCGGCCGCCGCAATTCTCCGCCGGCGGTGGAGGCTGAGGCGGCCCCCTGCCACCCCTCCGACCTCTCCGATTACGATCTTCAGGAGAAGATCAAGCGAATCTCCAATTGCATCACCTCCGGCCTCGCCGACAAGCTCCCCGACAAGGGCCAGAAGTACTGCTCCACCCTCCTGCATTGCCGCGACGAGATCGACCGCAGAAACCTCGCCCGCATCCAAAAGGTAATCTTTCCTCTGATCCTGCCCTAAGATTCTAGGGTTTCAATGGGAAATTAGGTACTCATGCAATTTCCCTCATTGACGATTTTATTTTGCAGGGAGTTCCAGAGTGCCAGAGGGCCACACAAGCTAAAAGCACGGAATCTTCCGGTGAGTTGAGCTCGTTATCTCAGTTGCAACCACTAGTTGCTTCTTGAAAGAAAGTACACGCCTTTTGTAGCATTATAACCACACTGACCCAAAGCATCAGTATATGGAGAAACTAATAACTAATAACATACATTTGCAAAAGATATAAATGGGAACAACTTTTTAATTTCCCATAATTCTGAATATTGATAGTTCTTGAAAGTGTATTAATGAAGTTGTGATACAAAAGGGTCGTTACTGGAAGTTACTACCTTAGACCAATGCCTAACCATTGGCAATATAAAACATTATAATCATAAAAAGATACGGAAAAAAAATGCAAATACAAGTATATAGAAACTAATTACATCTTGCACAAGATGTAAATGGGAGAGATTATTAATTACCCATCTTTCTCACATATTGATAGTTCTTGTAAGTGTACTTCATGAAGTTGTGATGTAAATGGGTGACAGGAAGTTAATTACCTTAGAGCTATACTCAATCATTCACAAGTGGCAGTAGAAAACATTATAACCATAATAGGGGATGGAAAAATGCAAGACATCTAGTTCTAAAATCTTGTGTATTGCTTTTTCCAAATTTCTATTTTTGAAGACATTAGATATTTAGTATATTTCAAATTACTGATGACTCATGTGCTTGCAGATCAGTTAGAGGGAGTTGGCTCAGACGTCACATCAACAGAATCTAATTCACAAGGAAAGTTAGACAAGGTGAGAACATATATTTATGCATGTCTGTTAGAAGCATTACATATCTTCTCTCTGATTGTCGGTGAGGGAAATTCACTTTATGTAATCAGACATATGCTGCATTCAGTGAGGAATTGAGTTTGATAAGCCGTGGCAAGTACAGAAGTTTAAGTGAATTTGGATCACAGTTGCAAGAGGAAAGAAAGCCACTTCAAAAGCCACCAAAGCTGGTCAGAGTTTTGTCCAGAGAGCTTCCTTCTGTACGCCATCCTAAGAAAGATAAACAGAGGCTTCCCAATTTATCAGATATTGGATGTCCCAGCATTTCCTCATCGCAAGCTGGGGAAACTTGTCAAGGCGTTTATCACAGAGGTATCCCCCCACCCCCCAATAACCAGAGGTATCCATTTTTTTTCTTTTCTTTTTTGGTGATAGTTTACTTGCATGTGTGTGTGTGTGTGTGGGTGGGTGTGTGGGTGTGTGGGTGCGTGCGTGTTAGTTAAAAGATAATTTCATGGCTTGTTTAAGATTAGTACACTCACAATGCCACTAAATTCTCCAGATTCTGAAATCTCTGTTGAATCGTCTTCAGAGGTGTTTTGTGCATTCGTTTGTTTTCTTCCAAGCTCGAGATTGGCAGGAGCTTACTTTATAAAACTCACAGTTGTAAAGGTTTTCAACAAAAATTCGGTTAGTCAGGATGGGCTACTAGATTAACTGATTTTGTAGAATGAGGATTTGTTGTGAAAACCTTTTTTTGTTAAATGTACATAAAAACAGAACAGCAATAGAACACTGCCATTATTATGCTAGTATATCAAATGAATCAATCTATGATATGTTTCAGATCTGAATATTGCAAAATCAAATCACATGTTTCTAGAATAATATTGGAAAAATAAAAAATAGTATTGACACAAGAGGACATCATATGAGTAACAGTCAAACCCCTTAATCCGGCGTAAAATAAAAAATCTACAGCATAAGGAAACTGGGAATTGCCTGTTCTAATGGGGACAAGTCACACAAGACCATGAATTCTAAACCTTACCAAGTAGGACTTGAAAACACAATGCCTTTTTCGGAGGATCAACAATATTTACATGCTACAATTAATTTGAAACTCTTCATAATTTCCCATACCATACCATGTTATTTTTATTTTTTAATCCATGGGAGGTCCATATCTTTCCTCTATATAAGATTTGATTTATCCAAAAACTTTGTTAATGATGGTGTCATCTCAGAATATGGAATATGGATAATTTGATCGAACAACCTCAGAATTATTCTAACCCCTAATAAAGCATGCATAGTGGACATTTTTCAGCCGCTCTCCAGATGTTGACCTGTCTGCAGAAGTGGCTAGATGAGTAAGAGAAGGTGATTCGCGAGCGTAAAAAAGCAGCTCTGGAGAGGGACGCCACTACCCGTGTTTACAACCAGCTCCTCACGCAGATCAAAATCCTCAAAAGGGCTCCAACGAGGAGCTCCGATGTGGAGGAATCTCATCCTTCACCACTACGTGCGACGAATACTGCCTGCACGAGGGACAACCGAAGGCGTTGTAGATCCATATCCCTACATCGCGAGGAACGCTTCGATGAGAGCGAGCCTCCTAATCTCGCAAAGACACCTCACATTGAGGATCTCGTGGAGATGGTCTGAAAGCGGATTCACGAAGACACCACACCTCACGGTGGCCCAGGACCCTCCATCCTGCGGATATCTGATTCTCCTATTTTGGGGATCACATCCCACCGGTTCCCGAAGAAGTTCGTAATATCGAGCTTCGATTGCTACACTGGAGTGACCGACCTGGTCCAACACATCTGAGCTTGTCAGGTCAAGATGGTGGTCTATTCCCACGCTCACTTCCTTATATGTCAAGTGTTTTCAATTCAGTCTCAAGGGCGTGGCCTGGCCTTAGACTGGTTCTACTCGCTTCCTCTGCGATCTCTTCAGAGCTTCGAGGAGGTTAGATGCCTTGTTCAACTAATACACTCGCATCATGAGTTCAAGGAGAATAGCAACCATCACCTTACGGTCAAAAACTCTCAAGCGCTACATCAGTCATTTTCAGATCGAGATGCCCCTGATTTATAACTGCAATGACGATGTTGCCGCGGCTGCCTTCATGGCCGGATTGGAGATCAATCATTTCTTCTACAAACACTTCGTGAAACATGACGTCATCAACATGAAGGAGATTTTGTCTCGAGCTCATAAGTATATACATCTGGAAGAAGTGACAAGGAATACACTGAAACGCTTCACTAAGTATGAAACCAAGGCTTCACACAAGACTCAAGGATAAAGCCGGGGCATGACGCTCACGAGCTGGTGAACCACATCTCACAAAGCCAACTCCAAGTTTTCAAGATAGACGTCAACTTCACTCCACTGAAGCTTCCTATTGATGACCAAGTCTTACTGCGCCATCGAGGGCCAGCCCTGCGTGAAGCGCCCGAAACCACTCCAACATGATTCAATTCGTCCTGGAGCGGAGAAGTACTCTTCTACCACGACAGCTGGGGGCACCACACAATTCAATGTTGTGCCTTCAAGAAGCATCATGAAGATCTTGTTTGCTAGGAATATCTCAGAGAGATCATCCTCACGCCTGGAGCAACTTCTGAAGATGGACATCGAAAGGATATCCAGTATAAGATAGTCGACTGAACGCAGAAAGGCTCGAAGCATATTGTTGAATGTAAGTTGTTAATTATCAAATGAAGATTTCATCTTCTCTTTTTTACTCTAAATGTCACAGGGCATACACTTTCGCCCTCATTTAACTCCGGATGGATTAACTTGCCCCATCGCGCACTCGATCTCGCTTCGGATGGATTAACTTGCCCCATCGCGGACTCGATCTCGCTCTGAATGGTTAATTTGCCCCATCTCGGACTTGGTTTCATTCAACTCCGAATGGATTAAATGCTGCTCCCGCAACATATTGTGTCACTCTGGGGCTCAAACTTAAATCTCCGGACTCCATACTCCGTGCCATAGAATTTTTGTTTCGGAGGTTCTTTCCGCCCCCTTTCAAGCCCCGACGACATGACCCTGCAGGTCAACCTGTGTAATAACTCTGCTTAGGGTAAAGAAATCGTCAAGGCAATTAGGTAACACTGTATACTCCAAGTGGGATTAACTTGCCCCTGTTGCGGACCTGCTAAGTTTCATGCCAACCTGAAAGATGGCGAAATCAGGACGAGACCAGAAAAATGATAGTCGCTTTCACTCCTCCGGCTTCCCGTCTACAAGCTCCGGAAGTGAAAGAGTGGAGGGCATCTGTGGTGGACATTTTTCAGCCTCCCTCGAGATAACAATACGTCTGTAGGATACTTTGGGAAATCGACAACTATACCATCAAAACGTAGCCATATCTACAGATGGTAGTCGGTTACGCCTCTAGAATGAAGGAGTCAACTACGCCCCTAGAATGAAGCGGTGGGTATGGATAAATGCAGATTTTCCTACATGAGATCCCCACCAATCCTGACGGTTATGAAGTTCCTGCACATTCAAATCTTGCGTTTTTAATTATTCATGATATTTACATCCACTACATCACCTACCAAAGATATAAATATCCTTTCTTTTTCAACAAGAAGGTAGGAAGAAGTGTAACCCTGAAGCACTTGTAATCAGAACTCACTCTGCTACCATTGTAATGTGAACTCTCTCCCTCCATGGTTTTTCCCGCTTTCTCCATGTAAATCTCCGTGTTTCTGATCTTTGCATGCTCACTCATTTGCTTGTGGGGAAAAAGTCTTCCAAGATTTTATCCACCACACAATTATAATTTGACCTCCGTTTGAACTCAAACTGCTATTAAGCTGGCACAAAACTAAATACTTGCACAGAATCCTATTTAACTTGACCATGACTGAGAAATAACTGAACCTTCTACCTGATCCTACATGATTATGAATTTAGATATTCTATAATCTGATTCTCCATGATTGGTACTTTTAGGTGTTTATCTAGCATATCAGATCTAGGTAGTCATATTATAATTGATTCTATATGACAGTATTTAGTTGCAGCTAGTTCTGGTTGACAGAATTATCCTAGGGTTGGGTCTTACGAGAGAATCCATATTTGTGCACAGAAGCTGTTTAGGAAATGCTTTTCCCCTGGGGCACCCCTTGATATTTACATACATCGTTTATGAAGCAAACTTATGACATACGGTTTGAGAATAAGAGAATAAGAGAGCTTTACTATGGGATAAGCATGCTAGTGGGCACATGTTTTCTTTTGCCTAGAGCATCTTACTCAGAATGGAAAGTCCTTGATGTGTTCAAGGAGTGTTCATATCTAATACTTGTTTCATAGTCCATTTGGATTTGCAGTTATACCTAACTGTGTTTATATAGCTCATTTACATAGGTCATTTTCTGTCCCTACCGGATCAATTAAAGAGCTTGCTTGTGCTAGTTTGAACATTTTATATTGTTTGACACTATTCCACCCCAAACCCTTCCCCAACAAAAAGATGGGAAAGGAAAAAGAAAGACCTTATCTAGTTTATAGCATCAGCATCCCAAAAATCTTTGAAGGTTGCTAGCTACCTGAATTTGTTGGGGAAGCTAAATGTAGTCAGTTGCGAGAGAAGATACCATATATATTTTAAAACTAATGTATACTGGTATAATTTCACCAATCTGCCTTGTTGCTAACAATAAATCCAGCAAAATCCCTTCAAACTTGGGAACTTTGATGAACCCTATCTTTTTCTCACATTAATTGCCCTAAGCAATGTGAAGAAACTGTATACGCAGCAACCTGCAACAATGACCTCCACATGCAAATGGTAAATACGTTTTTGATTTATAAGCGCTTCACATAAGAATGCTGTAATTTTCCAAGGTAGAAAGGTGTCCAATTACTGTACCGTACCTTTTCAAGTAACTTTTTGAACACCAACCTTCAATCCTCTGCTAAAGTTTATAGTCGCTGTTTTTCTATCCCTATTTAATTTTATTGGTATCTGGTTTTAAACTGGTTAAGCTAACTAGGACAAGCTTCAGTTCAAAAGAAGTGCCAATTTTAAGCCATACAACAAACTACAAGGTATTGTACGCCTTGCATACAATGTTGCAAATAGCGGATCATAGTGCCACTATAGTGCCGGCTATAGCAATTTGGGCCTTGGACTGCTACATTATTATCCCTAGCGACCTACCATAGCCGGTAGAAGTTGAAGGTAGAAGTTGAAGCAAGTGCTAAAACGGACACTTTGAGGAAAAATGCTATCCGTTAAAGCGGTTTATCCACCTGTTAACTACCTCAAGATCCAAACACTCCTTGTAAGGAAAAGAAATCTACTCATTACCCTTTCAATTTCTCATAACTTCATCATCTTATTTTCCAAAGTAACAATATAGATCACTTCCACTTTGGAAACAATAATCATAAACTATAAATGTCTAGAATGAATCCTTTACTGGTGAGATTGGTTGTTCTGTATTCTTTTTTGGTTTTGCTTTAAACTTCATCTAATCCATCAACTAGTGAATTAGTAATTATTCAATTTTTATCATAAATCTTTTTTCTAGTTTTCTTGATCATTAATCGATTGTGTATCAATTAACTTACCTACTTTTTTTAACTTTGGTTATAGGTTGTCAAGGTTTTCTCTACCTCTCACTTCTCCATTGGTCGTCCTACAAATAAACTCCCCTTGAGATGGACCTATCTGTTCAGTTCTCATGTTTCTTTTACACACATAGGCATAGAAAATTTGATTCAGATATCATTAGAATTTAGAATAATCACAATTATCATGTATGATGTACCTATTGATTTTTAAATGTTTTCAATTAGATAACTAGATAATATACTTATGAGCACCCATTTTTATATAATTTTTTATTAACTTTTAAGAGTGTGTTTATGTATATGTATTTATAAATTATATACATACGTGTTGCTTATACTTATTTGTTGATTTAAATGCCCGTCCCGCTTTAGCGGTCGCTAAAGTATCTGTCGCTTTAGCCCTTAGCGGTACCTTCCCGTTAAGCTCCGCTTTTAACTATTTGGAACACTGCTTGCACACAACTAGCCTGATCCGCTTTGGTCGGCACCAAAACACGTAATCCTTCCAGGCTTACCCCAGGGTCCACAACTCAAAAGGAGCTCGGCCTCCAAAAGATGCTTTCGGTGCTAGGGAAACTAGTAAAGGGGATATAGCTAATAGGAGTCCGATCTCACGGATTCCGTCAGCTCGGAGGGATTGAGCCCCCAAAAAGCTCGAACTGAAACTATCACGACAAAACCTTTTCTTTTAAGGCAAATTGAATGAAAACAAAACTCTGCCTTATCAAAACATGGTGTCAAAAAATTCACATATTTTTCATGATTCTTTGGTTATGTCTAATCCTCTTTATTTTTTAATTGCTATATGCAATGATGGGGATGGAGTAGGGTGATTATTCATTAAAAGAAACCAAAACAGAAAATCAGACTCGAATTTGACTAGCTTGAATTTTACTAGCTCTCTGCTTTAACAAGCTGATAAAAGTTTCTCTTAATTAATGAGACTTAGTCACACATTTTCAAGAGCCAGCTGGAGCTTCTCTCGGATACAGATCTACAAGATATCCATCTTCGATACCTAATGATCTGCTTCTCTATAAGTGGACGTCGCGGAGTTTCGGAAGAAGTTTCCGCTGAAGAAAGGGGGCAGTTCTTTCAGCAGTTCTGTCTGAGCTGGCGAAAGTTTGAGGATTCAGAATTGAAAAAATATGCCTGCTCGTTTCGGAACTCTTTCTGGATTTCGATGGGAAGAGGACAACCACTAGGATTATTCCAACGTTCCATCTTCCATAGAAGGTGCTCAGGCTCCAATGTCCCTCTTTTCTGAGCAAGAGTCAGCTATCCAATGAAGAATGAATTCGCTCTGGCTCAGGAAGCAAGAAACTGGTTTCATTCTTCCCTTCAGTGTTTTCCTGCTTTGAAGAGAAAGGTATCCACTCTGAAAACTAACTTGGTATGCAAGCTCAAGAAAGCGCACTCTGAATACATACTAACCCATCATCGAAACTTTCTGCCATCCCCTGAGCTGAGTCCCAGAAAACAACCCTGACCATGGGGCTCGTATCATAAATATTAGATATTTAAAAATCTTGATTTCGGGTAGAGGTTTGTATTTTGGATACCTGTTGTGGGACTAAACAGAACATACAAATTCAAGTGAAAAATATATTGAATTTTCACTCATAACTAGGAATTTTTTATGGAGTTTGGGGATGGCTTGTATTAGATTGGGGTTTGAATACATAATGAGGAATACCTGTTTGGAGGACTAAAATAACCGTGACTCAATTGAAAACATATTGTTTTTTCACTCATAACTAAGAATTCCTGGTGGGATTTGGCTATAATATACAAAGCTATTTGTGTGATGATTGTTATATCTATACTTTGCATGGATGTTTAGTTATACGCCTCCGTCCGGACTCACCTCTGTTTACATAGTTGTACACTGCAGATTCATATAACCAATTTACATTTGAACCCGGTGAATATGTCCGCACTTGTATATTTACATATTGTTCATGTAAAATGTTTGTGAATATTATTTTAAATCATATACGCTAAAGCTACATAACCACACAATGTAGTTACTGTATGTATGTTAAACCATCAAATTTGCCATTGCTGTTCCCACATTGCCTTATTTGTCTGACATGACATCTTTACGTTTTTTTTTTCTTTTTCCCCAAGGAGAAGAGTTGCTGCACTGCAGGGGTCGACAAATATGGAGTTTGAGGAGGTGGGCATGCTTTCTTGAAGTTCACTTTATATGTTGCAATGTTGCATATTGATGCCTGAAATGTTCTAGGTCTTAGCACAATGTTATAAATAAGACTTCGGAAGGTATGAATGTTTAGTGCTACTTAAGCACATTCAGTTCATGCATAACAACTTTGATGGATTACCCATCAAGAATATATGAGAATAATGATGGATTGAACTTGAAAAGAATTGGCAAAATTGCGTATAATTCCCCTGAACTACAATAATAGCAGACAAGCAATCCCTTGACATGGTTAATTAGTAAACAACACCATTAATTAGAGTTTATAACTGCTAGATTGCATCGTTACTTTCATTTGCAATTCAGTAATAACGCTTCCTAACCAATCATGCAAGGGTTATAAGCGCTAGCTACCAAGGGTTATAAGCACTAACTGCCATAGTCCATGGGTTATACACAATTTCTTGAAAGAAATTTAAAAACTACGTATTCGGGCAAGGCGCAAAGAAAAAAGAAGCTGGTCATTCAGTAAGCATGAGACATATGAATACCTATTCATTTTGATAATATTAGGGTTTCCAGTAGGTGCTTGAATATTTGATCATCCATCACTCAAAATTGATACTAATAGCTTATCACATGCCGGGCTGGACCCATTTACCGCTGAAGATCTTTTACCGATTAAACAACAGAGAAACACCGAGTTGAAGACTCGACAGCGGAAGCGTAGAAGATCTACCACTAGCAAGCAATTGAAACTAAATCACCACACAACCAAAGAACATAAGATTTAACGTGGTTCGGCAATGAGCCTACATCCACGGAGAGGAGGGGAGGAATCTTTATTGAAAATAGAGAAGAAAATACAAGAGTTACAAGCAGATCTTTCCCTCACAACTTTCAATGGTGGAAAACAGAATTTCTCTTGAATTCTTGACATTTCTTGACACACCTTCAAAAGGTCAACCCTAAGGGGTCTATATAGGTATCTAGAATGATCCTAGTCCTTTACCAAAACCAAATCAGCACCGTCTCAGAGAAATAGAAAACGGTATCCCAACCAAAACAGGAAACAAAATCATATTTGAAAACTGCCAAAACTCGTATTAGTTGACTAGGTAATACCCAATATTAGTCGACTACACCCAGAGTCTAGTCGACTATTATAATGCAATCTGAGAATTCAGCTCTCAGTTGCAGGGCCTAATCGACTATACCAAAGTATTAGTCGACTAGCCCATGACCTAGTCGACTAATAAGACCTATTAGTCGACTAATAATATGTGCAATGCCTGTTCATGTCCGTCCTTGATTTGTAAAGCTTGTAACTCCTCTACTTGAACCTGAATTCTTCTCCAATGAATATGAGGCACTCCAAATACTAACAATCTCCACCTTGACTCATGTTCATTGAGTCTCTCCGTAGTAGAAATTAGCCTCTGCTTCATTCGTCTTGCTTTCTCCTTCTTTTGTGACTTCACATGTCTCCCTTCCAAGAGCCCGTTTGCCACTTTATCTTTGGAGAACATTGATGAAGTTCAGAGATGCTCTGAACTTCTCCACCGGGATGGTCTTCGTCATCATATCTGCTGGATTTTTCTTCGTGCTGATCTTTACCAAATCGATCACCTTATCATCCACGACCCACTGACGTATCTTGTGATACCTCACATCAGTGTGCTTTGTCCGCTTATGATACCTGGATCCTTAGCGAAATGAATTGCACTCTGGCTGTCGCAATGACCCCGAATTGAATCCTTATGATACTAAATGTCTCAACCAATTTTTTCAACCACAAAGCTTCCTTTGATGCCTTAACTGTAGCCATGTACTCCGCCTCTGTCATTAAAAGAGCAATTGTATCTTGTAACTCTGCCTTCCAACTTATGGCGCACTCAGCTACTGTGAACACATAACCCTTTATAGATCTTCGCTGATCAATATCTCCTGCATAATCTACATTAACATAGCCTTGTAGTAATTTAGGCTTTCCTGTTTCCAATCTCTAAAACACCAAGCCTAGTCTCGCAGTCCCTCGTAGATATCATAGCATCCACTTCACTGCTTCTCAATGTTGCTTTCCTAAATTTGACATGAACCGACTTACTATACTAACTGCATAGGCTAAGTCAGGCCTAGTGCAAACCATAACATACATGAGTGATCTCACCGCACTAGTATATGGTACTCAAGATATCTCCTCTTCTTTCAGTTTATTTTGGACACTGTTTGGAGGATAATTTGAAGTGACCTACCAAAGGAGTAGTGACTGGTCTTGTTTCTGCCATGTTGAATCTCTCCAACATCTTGAGAACATAGTTCTTCTGAGATAGCCAAAGTCTGTCTGAGCCTCTGTCTCGAGTGATCTCCATACCTAAGATCTTCTTGGCTTCTCCCAAATCCTTCATGCCAAATTTTTTCTTGAGCTCATCTTTAAGCTTCTGAACATGTGTCTTGTTTCTCGCAACAATCATCATATCATCCACATATAACAACAAATGTGTCAGATCATCACTCTACTTGAAATAGAAACAACTATCATATTCACATCGGTTGTATCTGGCCTTGATCATGAAAGAGTCGAATCGTTTGTACCACTGCCTAAGAGACTGCTTAAGTTCATAGAGGGACTTCTTTAGAAGGCACTTTGTTTTCTTTACTTTCCTGAATATAACCTTCAAGTTGTTTCATGTATATCTTCTCCTCCAGCTCACCGTGCAGAAACGATGTTTTAACATTCATCTGCTCCAACTCTAGGTCAAACTGAACAACTATCACCAATACATCAGAATAGATGTATGTTTGACTATAGGAGAGAAGATCTCATTGTAGTCAAACCTTCCTTCTGAGTATATCCTTTGGCAGCTAACCTTACCTTGTACTGCTCATTGTCCTTCTTGCTAAAGACCCATCTGCAGCCTATTGCCTTAGAGTTTTTTAGAAGATCGACTAGTGTTCATGTTTGGTTTCTATCCAAAGACTTCATCTCTTGCTCTATGGCTGTAATCCACTTGCAGTGGTCATCTGCCTTGATCGCTTCCCTGAATTGATACGTGTTTAAATCAACAGATGCATGATCAATAGCATTATAGAATGAGGTGACTAACTCGGGGCAATAGTATGCATCATTATCAGTGTTATCATACACAAGCGTGTACCAATCCCATGCACGTATCCTATCTATGAATATGTGCCTGTACCCATTGGGATCACAGAATATTTTTGAAAAATCCTTCTCAGCAAATACACTCGGTGCCATGTTAACAATGTAAATCAAAACAGTAAATTGGGAGATAGAAAATCAAACCGCCCCCGGAATACGTGGGGGGAACAATCGGACTAGCAGAGGGCACGAGATGAGGAATTGGGATGATCGGGCACCAGATCGGCCACCAGCGCAAGAAATCGACGGGAAAAGAATTTGGCGGCGCTCTAGCAGATCAAGGATGGCCGCGGATCCGCGGCAAATGTCACGCAAACGCGGCTGACAAATAGACTCTGAGGAAGAGGGAAATTCTTTGGGCGGCGCTGGAAGAGTTGTTTTCAGATCAGGGAAGCGTTTTGGGTTTGAGGGGAAAAAGGTAGGGTAGAGAGAATTTATAAGGAGGTGAAAGGTAGAAGTTCCAAAATAACCCTAGGTGAGATGGAATATTTACAAACCTAGGATTCTTTGAAAAAGAAGTTAGGAAAAAGTGGATCTCTTGATGCCAATTAGCACCAAAGTCCAGAGTTTTTGAAGTTTTATATTTATATTTATTTTTATTTTTATGTACAAAAGGGGTCCCGAAATAATATGCATGAAAATCAGGGAAACTGTACAGATGAAATGGTCACATATATACTGGGTCACAAAGATCCAGTTCATGAATTTCTTGTGACACAAATTCAGTGGTAAAAAATGGCTTCAAACGTTGACCGTTCACAGTGAATTTATTGCCATTTCTCGGATCAAAAATCTCAATAGCACCGTGTGGGTACTTTTTGCACAATGTAAGGTCCTGACCACCTGGTTTTCAATTTACCCGGGAAGAGGTGGAGTCTTGAGTTGTACAACAGAACCTTTTGTCCTGAGACAAAAATTTTCCGGTGAATGGATTTATCATGAAAGAGTTTGGTTCTGTGTTTTGTTATCCGAGCATTGTCATATGCCTCATTTCTCAGCTCTTCTAGCTCGGATATTTGTAATTTCCTCAAGGCACCGGCTTTATCTAAATCCAAGTTCAGCTGCTTTATAGCCCACATAGCCCAGTGTTCCAACTCCACAGGCAAGTGACAAGGTTTTCCAAATACAACTCGATATGGAGACATACCGAGGACAATCTTGTAAGCGGTCCTGTATGCCCATAAGGCATCAGTGAGTTTGATGGACCAGTCTTTACGGTTCTGTCCAACGGTCTTCTCCAAAATGAGTTTTATTTGTCTATTAGTGACTTCCACTTGCCCGTTGGTCTGAGGATGGTATGCCGTGGATAATTTGTGAGAAATAGAGTATTTGCGCATTAGGGCTTCAAAAGCCCGATTGCAGAAATGACTCCCATTGTCACTTATTATCGCACGGGGGGCTCCGAAGCGAGAAATGATATTTTCTCGTAAAAACTTAATGACAACTTGGTTGTCATTTGTCCTTGTTGGAACTGCTTCAGCCCATTTTGAAACATAATCTACAGCTACCAAAATGTATTGGTTGCCATAGGACAGAGGAAAGGGTCCCATAAAGTCGATGCCCCAAAGGTCAAAGATTTCGACCTCCAGAATGGGTGTAAGGGGCATCATGTCTTTCCGTGTAATTCGACCCGTCATTTGACACCTGTCACATAGCTTGCAGAAAGTATATGCATCCTTAAAGAGAGTGGGCCAGTAAAATCCACTCTGAAGTACTTTCTCAGCAGTTTTTCGTGGACCAAAATGTCCACCGCAAGCGAGTTTGTGACAGAACGTCAAGACACTCTGATGTTCATCCTCAGGAAGACACCTTCGTATTATCTGGTCAGGACAATATTTGAATAAATATGGTTCATCCCAAAAGAAGAACCACATTTGACTCATGAAGCAGTGTTTGTCCTGGCCTGACCAATGAGAAGGTGTTTGCCCGGTAGCAAGGTAATTTGCTATGTCAGCATACCAAGGCTCCCACACATTACAAAAATGTGTTCGTCAGAGAAATTGTCATTAATTGGTATTTTCTCCTTTGGTGCATTGGGGATTCTAGACAAGTGATCAGCTACCACATTCTCAATGCCTTTTTATCCTTAATCTCCAGATCAAACTCTTGCAAAAGAAGTATCCATCGAATAAGTCTTGCCTTAGCATCCTTCTTTTGCATTAAGTATTTTAGGGCGGAGTGATCGGTGAAAATAGTCGTCCTGGACCCTAGCAGGTATTGGCGAAATTTCTCCAACGCAAAGACAACAGCCAAAAATTCCTTTTCAGTAGTTGTGTAATTGAGTTGGGCTTCATTTAGCGTTCTGCTAGCATAATAAATTACGTGTTGCCTAGTATAATACGCTGCCCTAAAACAGCGCCGATAGCAAAGTCTGAGGCATCACACATAATCTCAAATGGCTTGGTCCAGTCAGGTGCAGAAATGATAGGTGCTGAGACAAGTCTACACTTAAGTTTCTCCCAGGCTTGTGAACATTCTTCATCGAGTTTAAAGGGTACATCTTTTCCTAAGAGATTTGTCAAAGGTCTAGCAATTTTGCTAAACCCTTGAATGAATCGTCTATAGAATCCGGCGTGCCCTAAAAATGATCGAATGTCTTTTAAGCATGTTGGTTCAGGGAGCTTTGTTATGATTTCCACTTTAGACTTGTCCACCTCAATTCCTTTACGTGAAATTTTGTGCCCAAGAACGATTCCTTGCTTGACCATAAAGTGACACTTTTCCAGTTAAGTGTCAAGTTTTTTTTCCATGCAACGTTGTAGAACAAGCTTAAGATGGTACAAGCATTGTTCAAAGGAATCGCCATAGATTGAAAAATCATCCATAAAAATTTCCAAGAATTTCTCCACCATGTCTGAAAAGAGGCTCAGCATGCAACGTTGAAACGTTGCTGGAGCATTGCATAGGCCGAAGGGCATTCTTCGTTAAGCAAATGTTCCAAAAGGACAGGTGAAGGTGGTTTTGTCTTGATCTTCGGGAGCTATGGGGATTTGGTTATATCCTGAATATCCATCCAGGAAACAATAGTACTCATGTCCCGCTAATCTTTCAAGCATCTGATCAATGAACGGAAGTGGAAAATGGTTTTTACATGTGGCGGTGTTCAACTTTCGGTAATCGATACAAACTCGAATCTTCGTTGGAAGACGTGTTTGTATCAATTCTTTCTTCTCATTTTCCACCACAGTAAATCCTGCTTTTTTAGGAACAACATGGACTGGACTGACCTATTTGCTATCTGATATGGGATAGATAATCCCATTGTCTAACAGTTTCAAGATCTCAGCTCTGACAGCCTCTTGCATGATGGGGTTCAGTCTACGCTGTGGGTCTCGTTTTGGCTTAGCATCTTCCGTTAAATGAATCCGGTGTTGAACTATGGAAGGACTAATTCCTTTTATGTCAGCCATGGTCCACCAATGGCTTCTCGATTCTCCCTTAATACAGTAAGAAGATCCTCTTCTTGTTGCTTTGTTAGATGGGATGCAATGATTACGGGACAGGCTTCCTTCTCATCCAAGTACTTGTACTTGAGATGGTTGGGAAGAACCTTAAGCTCAGAAGAAGGGACAGGATCTATCACTGGCTGTTCTTGGTGTAAGGGAAGAATAGGAGTGGTATTAGTGGCCCATTCCACAGTAGACTCAACAATCTGATCAAGGTTGAAGTCATCAGACTCCAACTCAGATTCCTCTTCAGATTCATACTCTACCTCCACATCATGCTCACTTGTTAAACCTTCTATCAAGTTCACTTCGAAAGAATCATTATCCAAATCCCGAGGTTGTTTTCCCAGATGGAAAAACATTCACCTCTTTTGTCATATCTCTGAAGGTTAGACGCATCGAGCCATTCCTACAGTTGATGATTGCATTTGCAGTGGCTGCATTTGCAGTGGCTAGGAAAGGGCGTCCGAGAATGACAGGTGTCTGTGCTCTGTGATTTTGTACGGGTTGCGTCTCAAGGACAATGAAGTCTACGGGGTAAATGAATTCCCCAACCCGTATTAAAACATCTGTAATCTCCCCTTGGGAATCTTTACAGAGCGATCAGCCAATTGTATCGTAACTTTGGTCGGACGGAGGTCGCCTAACCCTAGTTGCTGATACACAGAAAAGGGGAGAAGATTGATACTGGCTCCCAAATCAAGTAATGCCCTATTGATTGTAGTCTGTCCTATGATACAAGAGATAGTTGGGCTTTCTGGGTCCTTGTACTTCATAGGAATTGGACCAGTGAGCAGCTCACTAATGTTTGAAGCTAAGAAGACTTTCTTAGGGACATTTGCTTTCCTCTTCTTGGTGCACATTTCCTTTAAGAATTTGGCATATGATGGAACTTGTTGTATTGCATCAAGAAGAGGTACATTGATTTGGACCTGATTGAACATTTCTCTTATCTTCTCCATATGAGCATTCAGCTTTTGATTTGCTAGCCTATTTGGAAATGGTACAATAGGCTTATATGGTTGCTCATCAGTCTTTTTTTCTCTTTGGATTTGGAAGTGGAAGGTTGTGTACTTGAAGAAGAATTGTCTTGAATTGGTTGGACTGGAACAGATGGTGTTGGTTTTGACACAGATTTGGTGGGTTGATTTGAAACCTTGTTATCTACCCGCTTCCTGGATCTTAAGATATGAACAATGTTGCATTGACTGGGGCCATGTCTTCAACTTCATGCAGAGGGAAGTGATTTTTTGGATTGGGCACTGGCTGGCTTGGTAGCATTCCTTTTTGTCGTTCATTCAGAGAATTAGCCAATTGCCCTATCTGGACCTGTAATTTGTTCATATGTTGGTGGTGGGTTTAGACAGGGTTTCTATCATTTTTTCCAAATCTGATATTCTTTTGTCTGGATGATTTTGTGGTGTATGTTGCTGATACGTGGGCTCGAAGTTAGATTGGTAATGTGGTGGATTCTGATATGACTGGAATTGTGGTGGACTCTGGTATGAGTGAAAGTTTGGTGGATTTTGGTGGTAGTTTGGTTGATGAGACTGAGCAGGGTATTGATGTGGAAATGGTTGCCTAGGTTGCTCAGGACCAGACTGACTCCATGAAAAGTTTGGATGGTTTCGCCATCCCGGATTGTACGTTTTGGAGTATGGATTATAATTGGGTCTGGTGTATGCGGCATTCGTGTTCTCCTGATACATTTGAGACTGGTAAACAGGACACTCCTCGAACAGATGGTTGAGATCATGACAATAGGTACAACCCGGGTTGACCACAGGTGATGGGTTGACCTGGTTCACAACAGAAGATTCCCTTGATTCAAGCAGTTCTATCCTCTTCATCAGTTGTGTTATTTTAGCCTCGGCAGTTATAGAGGATTCTATTGAATGCATACCGGTTCTGGAAGTGGTGGCAGTGGGTTTATCTGGGCATGACTCCCACTGAATTGTTTTCTCAGCTAAGGCTTCAAAGAGATCCCACCCTGATCTTCATCTTTCTTTAAAAATTCTCCTTGGCACATGGTTTCAAGGAGTGTTTTTGTTGGGTAATCAAGTCCGTCATAGATAATTTGGCACTGTCGCCATTTCTCTATACCGTGATGAGGACATAGGGCTAGTAGGTCTTTGAAGCGTTCAAAATATTTCCAGAATGGTTCATTGGATTCCTGCTTGAATTGCATAATGTTTTTCCTCATGAGGGCTGTTTTGTGAATGGGATAAAACTTTTTAAGAAAGACTTTTACAAAATCATCCCATGAAGAAATTGAGCTGACGGGAAGATTGTAAAGCCATTTCTTAGCTATGTCTTTTAGCGCAAAAGGTATGAACCTTAGTCTAACAGCGTCCTCAGTTAATTGGGAAATACTCATCATCAAGCATACTTCTTCAAACTCTCGAATGAAGAAATACGCATCCTCGGATTCTAAGCTATGAAATCGGGGAAGAGTGTTTATGAATTGTGGCTTCAGCTCAAAATTATTTCCAATGGTCACAGGGAGAAGAATGCAGGATGGAAGTGAAGTGCGGATCGGGTAGAACTTGTCTTGAAGCGAAGTATTATTTGCCATTATTGGGATTGTGTCAAGTGGTGGTATTTGTGCAAGTGTAGAAATTCTAACAAGTCTTGCAGAATCTGGATCCCGGTACCACTCTTGCATATACAATCACAAACAACGTTCACCGATCACACCAGCGAAAGAAAAAATAAAAATAACAAACAAGAAAAGAAAAATCAATCACAAGCTATCTAGGATACCTGGACCTAGACGACTCCTAACTGTTCGATGAACCAAAGAAGGTTGTTGCTTGAATCAGACCACAGCTAATCAGCCAGGTAGGGGCAAAATACGGTGGGAGGTATCCGTGCGTAAGCAACGGGCCTTAATTACGCCAAACCACGGTATCTTCGAGGCTTAACCTCTTAATCCCCAGCCTTAGACACTGATTTGACCGGAGTATGAATCAAAATCAATTTCCAACTTCAGCCGATCTCCTACTAATACATTTTGGTAGCTGTAGATTATGTTTCAAAATGGGCTGAATCAATTCCAACAAGGACAAATGACAACTTGACCAAGTTGTCATTAAGTTTTTACGAGAAAATATCATTTCTCGCTTCGGAGCCCCCCGTGCGATAATAAGTGACAATGGGAGTCATTTCTGCAATCGGGCTTTTGAAGCACTAATGCGCAAATACTCTATTTCTCACAAATTATCCACGACATACCATCCTCAGACCAACGGGCAAGTGGAAGTCACTAATAGACAAATAAAACTCATTTTGGAGAAGACCGTTGGACAGAACCGTAAAGACTGGTCCATCAAACTCACTGATGCCTTATGGGCATACAGGACCGCTTACAAGACTGTCCTCGGTATGTCTCCATATCGAGTTGTATTTGGAAAACCTTGTCACTTGCCTGTGGAGTTGGAACACCGGGCTATGTGGGCTATAAAGCAGCTGAACTTGGATTTGGATAAAGCTGGTGCCTTGAGGAAATTACAAATATCCGAGCTAGAAGAGCTGAGAAATGAGGCATATGACAATGCTCGGATAACAAAACACAGAACCAAACTCTTTCATGATAAATCCATTCACCGGAAAATTTTTGTCTCAGGACAAAAGGTTCTGTTGTACAACTCAAGACTCCACCTCTTCCCGGGTAAATTGAAAACCAGGTGGTTAGGACCTTACATTGTGCAAAAAGTCTACCCACACGGTGCTATTGAGATTCTTGATCCGAGAAATGGCAATAAATTCACTGTGAACGGTCAACGTTTGAAGCCATTTTTTACCACTGAATTTGTGTCACAAGAAATTCATGAACTGGGTCTTTGTGACCCAGTATATATGTGACCATTTCATCTGTACAGTTTCCCTGATTTTCATGCATATTATTTCGGGACCCCTTTTGTACATAAAAATAAAAATAAAAATAAATATAAAACTTCAAAAACTCTGGACTTTGGTGCTAATTGGCATCAAGAGATCCACTTTTTCCTAACTTCTTTTTCAAAGAATCCTAGGTTTGTAAATATTCCATCTCACCTAGGGTTATTTTGGAACTTTTACCTTTCACCTCCTTATAAATTCTCTCTACCCTACCTTTTTCCCTTCAAACCCAAAACGCTTTCCTGATCTGAAAACAACTCTTCCAGCGCCGCCCAAAGAATTTCCCTCTTCCTCAGAGTCTGTCTGTCAGCCGCGTTTGCGCGACATTTGCCGCGGATCCGCGGCCATCCTTGATCTGCTGGAGCGCCGCCAAATTCTTTTCCCGTCGATTTCTTGCGCTGGTGGCCGATCTGGTGCCCGATCATCCCAATTCCTCATCTCGTGCCCTCTGCTAGTCCGATTGTTCCCCCCACGTATTCCGGGGGCGGTTTGATTTTCTATCTCCCAATTTACTGTTTTGATTTACATTGTTAACATGGCACCGAGTGTATTTGCTGAGAAGGATTTTTTGAAAATATTCTGTGATCCCAATGGGTACGGGTACATATTCATAGATAGGATACGTGCATGGGATTGGTACACGCTTGTGTATGATAACACTGATAACGATGCATACTATTGCCCCGAGTTAGTCACCTCATTCTATAATGCTATTGATCATGCATCTGTTGATTTAAACACGTATCAATTCACGGTCCACATGCCCTTAGGAGACATTTTTATCACGCTTCCTCTCCTTGAGGAACTCACACATGTCCCTATTTACCCACAGCATAGCGACCCCCTTCCACTTATTGATTATATGACCATTATGGGGGCTCGCTGCACCGAGCAAGACCGCGGGCTTAAGGCCAGCACCACATTCCGAAATGTACATTGCGTTGGCCGATGGGTCCAACGCAATATCTTAGGTCTGGACTATACCACTTCATTTAACCGCCCAGTGTTACACATTATCCATGACCTTATGACGAGGCAGCACACGGTCTGCCTCAACAAGACCATCTTCCATTCCATAATTACAAACTCCTCACGCACCCGGGGTGCTAAACACTCACATGCTACTCTGATTACGCGTCTGTGTAGGACTTTCCTACCGGACGTTGTCTTTGACTCTTGTAACCGGGTGTTTGTTACACAAGAGAGACCCACTAGTTCTTACAACAGCTGCTTACATGCGGTCTGGACCCCTAGTGTCCAACCCGAGGATGTGCCGGTGGAGTCCTCTTCTGAGGAAAGTTTAGAGGAGGAAGATGAACCTGCATTCTGGCATCAGGACCCCCTACGGACTCACGTGCCTTCATGTCCACCCTTTGGAAGGGCATGAAAAAGATTTTTAGGGGACAGGTTCGTTTGAGGAAGACAGTAGAGGAGCAATCCTCTAGGTTAGATCGTATTGAGGCTGGGCTGAGGCGTTCACAGTCGGCTGGACCTAGCACCACCGCTGGTCCAAAACGACGAAGGTTTTTTTTTTTTGGAGGAGAAAGGAGGCACCTTTACATAAACTGTCACCATCTATTACATCAATCCCTCTCTATCTCTCTCTCTATGAATCTCTCAGCCCTACTACAATGATCTAAAAAGAAATGAAAATACAAGAGAAATGAAGAGCACCTACCTACACTACACTAAACTTCTCCTAGAATCAGAACCTACTCCTAAAAATGAAAACTACCTCGTTCTGGACCTATGCAGGGCTATATATAGGCCTAGGAAGCCTCTGGAAGACGAGACGGGGCCACGCGTCGAAACTCGACGCGTGGCTCCACTCCATTGCCGCGGAAACGCGGCAATTGCCGCGTTTCCGCGGCAATACCAGGGACTTAGGTCCCTGGTTTTTGTCAGGAAATTCCTCTGGCTTCCAGGGTCTTCTTGGTATATTCCTTTTCTAGTAGTTTCGCCCGAATATTCGTCTGACGTGCGCAGGAGTCTAGATTCGACGTATCTTCTAGATAATCCCTTGCTTGGCCTCCAAGTAATGCGGGATTAATTACCATAAAATGGAATTAATTAGGCTCTTATTACTCCTTTGCCCTTGAACTCTGGATTTACCTGCAATAGAGACCAAAACACGATTTCGACCGACAATTTATTCATAAATCGGTGGGGAAATGCGATATAATAATGCATAATTGTAGACTAATCACACCCCACACTTATCTTTTGCTCGTCCCGAGCAAAACAAGAAAAGAAAACTATACTACAACTGTTATTACACCACTTTCGCAGGTGACGCGATTGCACTGAGCGTGTGCAACAAGCCGTTAAACCTCTAGGTTACCCTAGAGGAGGAGTGTTGTCTCCTGAGGGTTTTCAGCGGATTGCACCCACAAAATCCATAAAGAAAGAAGACAAATGTTAGTATTTTGAAAACGCATTTTGAAAGAGAGACAAGTTTATGAAATATTTTTGCAAAAATATAAGCGATCTAAGGTCATAAGTCCACCAAAAATTATTCTTCCTTAAACTTAGTCTCTATGCAAGATCTCGTCTTCAATTAAGGTAAGAATTCAAAATTGGATTGAATATTTTATCTTTCATAAAACCTAGATAATATGCACTTTGTGATAGTGAAGATTTCTGGGATTTCAACTCTAACCATCAAGCCATTTATTTATATATATATATTCTTTCTTTTTCTTCTTTTTTTTCTTCCCTTAGTTTTCTTAGGCTTTCTAGTTCACCCATGTAGCGAGCTTATAACCGATGACTCCCAGACCAGACAGTTTTAGGACACCAGATGAGAAAACATCCCTCGGATTTAAGGACTCGAGTAAACAAGGCCACAAAACTAAGGGGGATTATTTGTTTTTTTCTCTGACCACCGTTAGGCGTGAATAATCATGCTTCTTGAGGCATAATTATCCAGCTTAATAAGTGATATTTTCTTCATATATATTTTTTTCTTTTTATTTATTTTTAATTTATGGCATTTTAGGTCTTTGTTTCCATCCCAAAAAATTGTGTAAGTGTGAAGTGCATACTATCTAAGGCAGAAAATTCAAGATAAAATTATCTCCTCAATTTATCTTACTTAGCCTATAATTTTACACAAGATCCATTATTTCAACTAGGTTGAAAATGTCATAATTAAGGCTTTCTTAATTTCTAAGATCATCTTAATTTTCTTAAAAATAGACCCAAACTTTGTCTCTTGTTTCAAAAAGTTTTTTAAAGAAAGAGAAAATTCCTATACAAAAGGAAAAATTTCTAAAAGTATCCTAAAAGAAGTGTAAAAGAAAGAAAATCTAAAAACTCTATGTTAGTAAACCCTCCCCCACACTTATCTCATGCATTGTCCTCAATGCATCGTGATGTATGTATGCATGAAACAAATAGAGAGGGAAGGAAAAATCACCTCAAGGTGGTGGTTCTGGTGGCGGTTTGATTGGTCCACGGAATGCGGCCCAATCCAATTTGCGTGGAGTCCGGAGGAACCCACCAGAGACCTCTAGAATACAACCCACTAGAATTATGTCTATATGTATGATTTTTATTAAGAATTTTACCCCGTCTAATTTTCAAATTTTCAAAATAATTTCAGAGTCAAATTTATCAAGACCCTTGTCCCAGAATGGAATGATTGATTTGGACTCAGGAAGCAGAGGAATTTCTCGGCATGAGTAAGTTCCAACTAAGGCACACATGTGGGTGCATGTGCATGGTGAGTTGGGTGGGGAGTTAGAAAGAAAAGACTTAGAAGATTTATCATTCTTGTGCCTAATATGCTCTTTTAGATTTGTGTACTAGAGCTTCTCGACACTAAGAAATTCCAACATTTAATGCACCTGTAATTTCTTGGCACAAATTAAAAAGCACATCCAACAACTGTAAGTATTATATCTTCTTTCACGAGTTTACCTAAGATGTGCAGTAGAATCCTCTACATATATGTACATATATTTACACACATAGATGTGCGTGTGTGTTGTGTGTCGTTAGACTAAGTAGTTTATGTTAGATATTATGTATAAGGTTAAATGTTTTTTTAGCCGTTAGATTCAGGATTTGCAAATGCTTAAATGTCGCATTGACTTTTTCGAGTTCATTAAATACACTATAAAGTAAAGATGTGCACACAAAACTAAAACCCTGATTGCTATTGACTTTTTGAAGTTTATATTTGTTATTGTGTCTTATTGAATAACTCAATAACCCTAATTGGCTCAATTAATGAATACTTGAATCAATTGAGATGAGCTACTTAATCCCAACTAGTCATTTAGGTTAGGCTGAAATGGGACCTAATTAGTTACTTGCTTGACTTATCTCGTTGTCAACCCAGCAATCAATTAGGATTAGTCATACATGATGTGCGAATTGGCAAGTGCACTAATCATTTAACAAGTAATAAAGTAGTGAGTACTGAGTAGAGTATCCTCCCACGAGGATTGATGTCTATTGAGTACAAAACTATTTTGCCCTAGTTTAATTTGAAGAAACAATTAAGATGAAATATAAAGGTATACTGAGAAAAGAAACTAAAATAAAAGAATTAGCTTTTGGATGATATAAGTGCTAGGGCAATTGATTTCGGTAAATATAATTAAACATAAACTTTTACTTGTGCTAGTATAGTTCTACTAATGTTAACAATCAAAAAATCTATTTTAATTAAAAATCTCTGTCGAACAATATTAAATCTAACTTTAAATTAGAACTCACAATCTATCGATCCAGTGAATTTACTAGTCAAAGCAGCATTAAGATCTTTTGTACGCAGTGTTCTAAAAAAAGGTTTAAGCGGTCGATTAATCGTCGACTTAAATGTTTTCGGCCTGAAACCGAGCAGAACTTGAAGAAAGCGGTCCGATTACTTGGCCAGGCGATTAATTCGCTTAAGCGATGATTAAGCGTCTAATCGGTGATTAATTAGCATCCGTTTAAATTTTATTCAATCGTTTTCTAGATGGATTCGAAATTTGAATCCATTAAGCTAACTGAACTCAATCCCGATCCCATAATTGAGGATATAAATTGTCGCGTGTTGGAGAATTAGGACTCACGAGTCCTAAATTTATCCGCATGTTCAATCCTCCTGTGGCGACGGCGAAGCTTCTGAATCTCACGAAGAATCTCTCGATGCTCATGACGACGAGACGATGAAACTCCGGAAGTCCTGATTTTATCTGAAGCTCCTGAAGCTCACGACGGCGATGATCCTCCTGGGGAATTAGAGCTCCCGAAGCTCGACGACGAAGAAGTTCACAAAGCGCTTGATCCTCTTGTGACGAGCTCCCCTTTCGACGACGACCTCCCCTTGCAGTTGACCCTCCCACTGTGACCTCCCTCTTTGTCGACAAAGACTTTCCCCTGTGATTAGCTCTCTGGTCAGCAGCAAAGTGTCGACGGTGACCTCCTCATGCGTCGATGGCGACCTCCCCTTGGTCAGCTCTCTCTTCCCCTTCACGTGCATGTATTTTGCCCAGGTTCTTATCAATGGTCTTTGTTTCTTTTAATAGGTTGATGAGTGTCTCAAGGGTGAGAAGTATAGAGTTGCACATTACTTGCAGTTGCATATAGCAGTGAACCAAAGTTGTTGGAAGCATATTTTTTTTGAAAGAAATACATATATTTGTTCATTTAAAAAGCATTTTTAACTATAGTTGTTGGAGGTGGAGGTACATTGATGTACTTTGAACTGATTGTCATTATTACTTTTAAATGCTTCTTGGTACTAGCAATTTAATTTTTCAAGTTATATTTACTATATCTTTTATGCTTTTTTGGAGTTTATAGAACTCATATTTCCATGTTTTAAGTATTATAATATTATTATATATTATAATAATAATAAAACGTGTCACCCGTTTAATTATCGTTTAAACCGTTTAAGCATTATGCGCTCCCGGATCGCGCGCGTACTGAAACCGCTTTTTAGAACATTGATTGTACGAGTACGATCATTCATTCGTTGAACCGTTGGGGAATAACCATTAGGTTAGCACTGAGATCAATCACCACACCACCTCTATCATACATAAGACATTACACACACGACGCGAGAGTGCATGTCAACACACATCTATAGCCCTCTGGGGGCACAGGGTCGAGTGAGGCCAGATCTGAATGTCAAGAAAGAACCGAAGACTTTCTATCTGCATCTAGAATAACTACATAATCAGGTTGTTGGTTCGACCCTAAATTGATCTTCTTTCTCGAATGGATTTTTTCAGACTTGAACAAGAATTGATCAAAAAGCCCCGCAACTTATGCTTCTCCTATCAGTCTCAGTCTGTAAGATGTGCTTTTTATTCCTATGATGCTACACTAGTTATCTCTTATTGGTCTTAGACTAGTCATCCATATAATTGTTGGCCACCAATTACTAACAATAAACTCAAAATAAAAACTTAATATGTAAAAGATATAACTTATAACTTGAAGAACAAATGTAGTAAACTAGCACAAAGCAATTATATTATGTTATCATAATATTTAACCTACATCAATGCCTTAGCTATGAAGAATTAGTTCATATTAGAAGAGTTGTAAAACATGCTAGTCAATATGAATTTACCCATCAAATTAAATAGAAGAAGAATAAGGTTAGAAAACACTAATTTAGATGAACTAGATGATGCCTCCTTGTTGATCGATCTTCATATTGAAACACAAAATTTCTCCAAAAACCAAAACTTTATTTAAGAATTAAAACCTAAAAACCTAATACAAAGTTTGTTTTTATGATCAGCTAATTCAATTACAAGAGATTGTTGTATTTATAGACTCTAGAGACCTATTTCAGTAAGGGATACAAGGAGAACTTGAAATTCAACTTCAACTTGGTGTCAGAATCCAATTCTGAATTGGACTGCAGCCAGCTCATAGTAATTGCAAAAAAAGAGCTTGAAAAAAGTTGTCAACATAAAAGTTGTAGCCCTTTCAATTATCTTTCTGTAGCATCTTGAATCATCTGAATTGAATTTCTGCAGTGAAAATTATGATCATAATATTGAAACGTGTGCAGTGTAAATCTGATTCTGATTTGTTGTTGACGAGTCAAAGGCGAATCCGCCGTAGTTAACTGCTAATCTGCCATTTGACTGGCTCTGGAATTTTTATGGATGTTTTATCTTCAAATGTAGATCCTATTTCACTCTCTCAATTCATCTTTGGGTCTCTGTGTCAGTGATTTCCATACTGCAACTCTATTCTTCATTATTTTTTGGGTTTTCTCCATCTCTTTTCTCTAATTTGTGCTCTTAACTTAATTTCTGCATAAACATAAGAAAATATACCTATGCAGCATTAAATGTGTAATAAAAGAAGTATAAAAGTGATACAAAATATAGATGATAATCACAACTAGCACAACCATATAACCAACTTTTGCTAGTCCTTGAGCATAACCCTAATCTAAAAAGAAAAAGAAAAACTAAAAAAATCTTAAAATTAAAAAATAAAAATCTAACTCACTTTTGTAGGAATCATGGTTGCACTTAGCACGTTCAAGAAACCGTTAAACCCCCTAGGTTACCCTCGTGGACGAGTGTTGTCTCGTGAGGGTTTACAGTGAATATACTCTCAAAATTCAAAGAAAAAAATAAAAAGATTAAGAAAAAAGGATAAAAAATAAAGATAACAAAAAAATAAAGAAAGGAAAATATATAAGAATAAAGATAAAAGAAAAAATATTTTTAGTCAATAAACATCACTAGTCAATAAGATTAATAGTTTTCACAAGTAATCCTTTTCAAGTTCAATCTCCTATCAAGAAATCCCATCATTTTTTAGAGACTTCAAATCATATCCTACCATCCTTCCTAAGCTTTTCGATCCTATGCATCTTTGTGAACGTGTGATAGTTTTTTATTTGAGACTTTGATTCAAATTTTCATACTTAAAATTTTATTCATAATATAGAAGTTTCAAAGTATTACCACTTCGTTGCCCTTAAGCACCTTTTTCTTCTTCTTTTTTAAGTACATATAACTCATCCAATTCTCTTTCATGTAGATATCAAGGCTTCTTGAGGATAAGCTGCCTAACTAATTAATCATTAGACTTGTTAATACATATAACTCTTCTTTCTTTCAACTTAATTATCTTTCGCCTTAATACCAACGCTTTTTGAGGCCAAAATATCTAGCTAATCAATAACTTTGGTTCACTATACTTTATATGTATCAATTTTTGTAAGTATTAAGTAATCCTCATCAACCAAGCTTAAACAAACGTATACGTATGGATAAAAGATGCATAATCACGTAGACAAATTCTAAATGACATTCAATTTTCAGATTTTTCATGTTTGCTCAAAGAATTAAAGAATCTATCAAATTGATATCCCTATCCAATTCAAACTATATGGTCACAAAATCCCTTAATTTTCAAAATTTTCAGTTAGTAAAAAGAAAGAAAAGAAAAAAAAATCCTAAAAAGAGAATAAAAAATCACACATAAAAGCAAAATAAGAATAAAAGGAAAGAAAAAAATCTTAAGAAAATCTTAAACCTCTCCTCCATACCTAAACTGAAGCTTGTTCTTATGCTTTTTAAAATTAGAACCATAACTTTTGAAATCCACAAAAAATCAAGAAAAACTCCTTTTATATTCAAAAATCCTTGGTTTGCCATGTCAAGTTAAACAATCAAGAGTGAATATTTTCAAAAAAATTGAAAACTTAATTACTCACGTGTGCAAACTTTGATGTCAATTGGTTTCTGTTGGACGGCGGATCAGCCGTATAGATGGCGGAATCCGTTATTTTTTTCTCACTGATTTTCAGATTTGGGCTTTGTCTTTCGTACTTGATCTTGGTTCTGTAAGCATATCTGCATAAAAAACAATAGTTTGTATAGGCTGGAGAAAACTAAAAACAAAACTAAATCTCATAAGAACTAGGCTAGAAAACTTGGGTTGCCTCCTAAGAAGCGCTTTAAGTTATAGTCATTAGCTAGACTTTCTCTGATCTTCAAGGAGGCTCATGTATAGACGGTGTTTGCCTCAAGTTGTTCCTTGCAATCTTTTGGACGTTTTTCATACCTGGTTTGGTGGTGCAACTTTCAAGTAAAACTTTGTTTCTCAACTTTTGTACTTTCAGATTTTGTATACTTCGGCACTTGCCCTTTTTCCGGCTCCTCTTTTGGTGCTTCAACTACTTACTTTTTTTAGTGTATTTGGAAACACTTCTCGATATTTGATGGCTGTGGTGCGGTTTTGAAAACTTTAAAAGTTACATGTTCACTTTGCACCTGAAGGATGAGTTCTTTCTTTTCCACATCGATCAAAGTTCTTCCCGTGGCTAGAAAAGATCGACCGAAAATGAGGGAAACGTTGCAATCTTCCTCCGTGTCTAACACGATGAAATTAGTAGGAAATAGAACTTGTTGACTTTAATGAGCACATCTTCAATAATACCAAGCATGTACTTTATCGATCTATCTGCCAATTGGAGTGAGACGGTGGTCGATTCCGGTTCTTCCAAACCTAATGCCTTGAAAACGGAGAAAGGCATTAAATTTAAACTACACCAAGATCATATAAAGCAATATCAAATTTAAAGTTTTCAATAATGCAAAGTATAAAAAAAACTACTTGAATCTTCAAGTTTAAGGGGCAGTTTGTTGTGCAAGATAGCACTGCATTCTTTGTTGAGCTTGATCGTTTCATGCGCCTTCAGCTTCCTCTTTTTAGTTAGGTTCTCCTTCATTAATTTTGTATACTTTAGATTCTGTTGTAGAGCATTTATGAACGGAATATTAATATGCAAAGTTTTAAAAATATTTAAAAAGTTAGAAAAAAATCCTTATCTTGTTTTATTTAGTCTCCGAGGAAACAAAATAGGTGGAACATATGACTTCACTGAGGGCTTCTTTGCAGGTTCTGGCTCTGGTTCCGCTTTTGGACGGCGGATTAGCTGTTCGGACGACAGTTTCGCTGTCTGATGTTCTCTGCTATCCTTCACCTTCTTTGGTCGTCTTTGCTGCTTTTCGTAGAATCTTTTGTGCACTCTGTATCTGTGTTTTTCATCTGTGCCTGCTCCAGTTGCCTTTCACTTCTGAGAGTTATTGCGTTTACTTGCACATTTGAATTCTTCTCGGTATTGCTCGTTAACGATCCTTGTGTCATTGCAGAGAGTAGGTTGACAATTTGCTCAACTTGAGCTTCCAGATTGTGTATGGATGCTGCTTGATTTTCGATAAGGGCTTCTTGCTTCTTTACTCTATTTTCTGTCTTTGCAAATAGGTACTTAGTTCTTTCCATGAACATTGCGAGGGCTTCATCCAAATCTACTTTCTCTTGCGGTTGTTGCTGTTGTTGATAGTTATCACCCCATGCGAGATTTGGGTGATTGTTCCAAACCGGATTGGAGCAAGAGTTGTTGGAATTATTGATGAAGTTGGCTTGTTCATTTCGAGCATGAACTTGCCAACTTGACAATCTCCACTAGTATGTTCTCCACAAAAGTTACAAACTTGAGGTGAAGTTGAATAGCACTTACATTGAGGGCTCCCGGTTGCTTCCTGAATGATGTGAGTTGAGCTTGCAATGTTGTGATAGCGTTGAGTCCGTTCATGCTATCAACCTTTTTGGCGTGTCCTTTTCTACTTGCCATTAAAAGTCATTAGATGCCATCTCCTCCAAGAGCTCGTAGGCTTCATCTCAATTTTTGCCTAGCAATGCTCTTTCGGCTGCCACATCAACTATCATTATTGTGTTCGGTTGCAGCCGTTGTAGAAGAATTAGATCTCCAACAACCTAGAGAGTCCATGATATGGGACCTTCCGAATCAATCCCTTATACCTTTCCCAAGCATCGTAAATGGATTCAATATCAAATTGGGTAAAGGTTGTGTTATCACCTCGAAATTTTGCCAATTTTGCGGGTGAGAAGTATTTGGTGAGGAACTTGTTCGCCATCTCATCCCATGTAGCAATTGTGTTCTTTAACAAAGAATTGAACCATGTTTTTGCTTTATCCTTCAGAGAGAACGGAAAAGTTTCAGTTTCACCACCTCCATTGACACACCATTGATTCTTTGTGGATCATACATTTCGAGAAAACTTGTGATGTGTTTGTTAGGATCATCATTGGGAAAGTTTCTGAATTGACATGTGTTTTGCACCATCTGAATCAACCCCGGCTTGAGCTCGAAGTTGTTTGCTTGAATCGTTGATAGGATGATGCATGAGATAGCTCCGATTAGGGAGGGATTAACATAGTCCCTCAATGCTCTTCTCTCTTCATTACTCGCCATAGCCACTTCTTGGTCTTTTGAAGCCTGCAAAATAAAAAAAGTCCAGATGTTAGAGTTGCAGTCTGAATTCAAATTAAAACTAGTATAAAATATTGTTGATATCAATAGGAAACAAACAATCCCCAACAATGGAGCCAAAAACTTGATGTGCGAATTGACAAGTGCACCAATCGTTTAACAAGTAATAATGTAATGAGTAGAGTATCATCCCACGAGGATTGATATGCATTGAGTACCTAACTAATTTGCCCTAGTTTTATTTGAAGAAACAATTAAGATGAAATATAAAGGTAAACTAAGAAAAGAAATTAAAATATAAGAGTTAGCTTTTGAATGATATAAGTACTAGGGCAATTGATTCTGGTAAATATAATCAAACATAAACTTTTGCTTATGCTAGTATAGTCTTACTATTCATGTTAACAATTGAAAAACCCAATTTTAATTAATAATCTCTATTGAGCAATATTAAATTTAACTTTAAATTAGAACCTACAATCTATCGATCTGATGTAGTGAATTTATTAGCCAAAGCAGCATTAAGATCTGTGATTCTTCCCTTAAGATTGCACAACTTATGCTTTTCCTATCAGTCTCAGCTTATAAGATGTTTCTATTCCTGTGATGTTACACTGGATTATCTCCTATCATACTCAAACCTAGTCATCCATATAATAGTTGGCTACCAATTACTAACAATAAACTCGAAATATAACATGTAAAAGATATAACTTGAAAAACGGATGTAGTAAACTAGCACAAAGCAACAAGATTATATTATCATAATATTTAACCTACATCAATGCCGTAGCTATGGAGAATTAGTTCATACTAGAAGAGATGCAAAACATGTTAGTCAATATGAATTTACCTGTCAAATTAAATAGAAGAAGAATAAGGTTAGAAAACACCAATTTAGATGAACTAAATGATGCCTCCTTGTTGATCGATCTTCTTCACGTTGAAGCACAAGAATTCTCCAAAAAGCCAAAACTTTATTTAAGAATTAAAACCTAAAAACATAATACAAAGTTTGTTTGTATGATGAGATGATCCAAGTACAAGAGATTGCTGTTGTATTTTTAGACCATAAAGGATGCAAGGAGAACTCCAAATCCAACTTTAACTCGGTGTTAGCGCTAGCTCATGGTAATTGCATAAAATAGGCAGTCAAATGATTGAACTGAAAAGTTGTCAGCATAAACGTTGTAACTCTTTCAATCATCTTTCTATAGCATCTTGAATCATCTGAATTGAATTTCTGTAGCGAAAGTTATGATCAAAATACTGGAACATGTGCAATCTGAATCTGATTTTGATTTCTTGTTGACCAGTCAAAGGCGAATACGTCATAGTCAATGCAAATCCGCTATTTGACTTTGACTTTTGACTCTGGAATTTCAGTGGATGCTTTATCTTCAAGTATAGATCTTATTTCACTCTTTGCATTCATCTCTGGGTCTCTGTATGAGTGATTTCCATGTTGCAACTCTATTCTTCATCGTTTTCAAGCTTTTTCATCTCTTTTCTCTAATTTGTGCTCTTGACCTAATCTGCATAAACATAAGAAAATATACTCATGTGGCATTAAATGTGTAACAAAAGAGCTATAAAAGTGGTACAAAATATAGATGATAATCACAATTATCAATACACACCATGCTGACTCCTTTATGCAATCATAAGTTATCCTTCCACTTATTAACACCCAATGTTGACCTTTGGGAAGATTGTCATTTTCATGCCCTTAACCAACATCCAACCCTCGTATTAGCTATTCGGCATAATTTGGTTCTTGTAAATCTGATTTGCAGTCACACTTGGCTACGGATCTAGGTTAGTCTGATTGACCAATATCTACTATTTGGATCTTCATAAAAATTAATGCATTCCTTATTGAAAATCTCATAAGATTCAAAGAAATGTTTGATTGCTCTCAACTCCACCATTTTGGCGCTCTAGCAATTAGTTAATTTAACTATATTGCATTGGTGAATTAAAGTGTAACTATTTATTAGGAGACTTACCATGAATCTCTCAAGTGTAAGGATAAAATGCATTACATATATGAAAAAAATTGTCTCATTTTGACAATGTCATTTTTCATATGACAAGTTTATAATTATGAGCCTGACAATGCATTCTCAACCAGGAAGCATAGACACTCGTGAAGCTATGTCGTATCTGGCACACACATTGGACATAACGCTTCTATTTTTCATGTACTTTTTTAAATTTGTTGTGTGTCACTGTCGTGTTGTGTTTTGTCTGAGTCGGTGTGTCCATGTCCATGCAACATAGATTCTTAATGCACCCGACACATCAGTACAAGATCTCCTCTTATATTGCAATAATTACGATAGTGATTAAATCACTACATGCATATGGCAACCGGTCTAATTTAGTTCTCCCAAGTTTGATTTAGTTTTGACATGATTTAAGGTGCTAGTGTATCAGATCTCCCGCAATTACATCTCAATGATTGCCAAATATTTGTAGAATGCATTCTATGGATCTTTGATATCTCATATCTAGTTAATTATCTCATAATTAATTCAATGGACAAAAATCTATTATTGTGCATGTAAAGAATTATTGATAATAACTGAATAAAAATGTATCACATACAATTTTGTTATGGATATAGTTGGATATAAAACTAATCAAGAGGTTATTTTCTCATGGTCTACATGTTTTTTATGATGAAAAATCACAAGGTCTAGAGATTATTTTCTCATTAATCAAGAGGTTGGTAATTGAACAGTTTTGTAAGAACATCCCAAGTTTGAATTACTCGATGGATGCACAAATCATATCCAGACCCCTTTTTTCATCCGTAACCCCTTGAGAACATGTAGTGATGTAGATCAGGTGAATAGTGTGGACCATCCCATTGGATGATCTGCATGAGTTTTCTTGGGCAGCAGTGAAAGAGATTTCCTATGTTGTGAGCCCATATATGTTATATTTGTGCGCTCGTGCATGTGATACATAACACACTGTTCCTGTGCGCGCGTCCATGTGATACATATAACACTGTTCCTGTAAGGTCATCTTTCCGTGCTGCTTCTGTTTTTTTTCCCTATCAGGAAATTCAAACCTTAAGAGACTTTCTAAACTATAAGATGCTGATAGGTATCATGGAAGGTGGGAAAAGTAGCAAGTTAAGATCTTGACGATCAACTACTATATGCAGCTTCCATACAAGATAGCCTTTTGATGTTACTATCTCCTGCACTTCCTTTTTTGGGGTCTATTGGACAAATTCTGCTTTTGAAAAAATTAATCAAGAACAAACCGCGATTTGGTATAATTCATTATTTTTAAAATTTTGAGCGAATATTTTATTGATATTGTAATTGGTGGGATCTTAATTTCCTTCTATTTGGCTGACGCATTTCTTATGATCGAAGGCAGGTTCAGCATGTAGTTCTTGTGGAGGATGATATACAACCAATACATTCAACGCGGGGTGGTGATGCTTCTAATAATTGGTGAACTGAAGTTTTTACTTACACACTACCTGTTTAATGTCTTCACTTTTTGTGATCATAATCTCTGTTTTTATTCTTTTTTTACTAATGAATATTTCTTTTTTTTTTCTTTCTAGGGAGGAGTATAAGATGTATTATCCTTCAAGGTGCACCTCTAGAAAATTGATCCATGCAAATCGCAGTTAACAAATACCTTATGTATATCCATGTTTATTAAAAATAAAATTTAAAACATTCTGTTGACAGGGGCGACCCGGAATGTGTCGAGCTATCTTATTCGGACCTAACATGCCTAGATCCTGAATCTTATTTGTCATCACCCATTATGAATTTCTACATTCAGTGAGTATTAATTTGGTTCTCATGGTTAGTGCATTTAAAATCAAGTATGTATTCTGTTATTCAAGACAAGGTGGTGCTTTTATTGATAGAGTCTGTTTAATAGAGATCAACTTATTGACATGACAATAAATTCATATATATGGAAATGAAAAAGACCTCATACCTAGCTGGTTAACTTGATTTTCTGCTGCTGATGCTGACTGTTCGGTAGTGTGATAATTAGATACATGTGTACACATGCGTTTCTTAGTTTCATCCTAGAAGGCTGTTTTGTGGATTAGTGAAATACATGTCTCTTTTTTTGCCTTGGATAAACGATATGTTAAGAGGCGCCTTTTTAACATCTGTACTCTGAAGTTCACAAACACACAAATAGCCGTGTCACCAAATCATATTTTCTGGGATTAGGAGAATCCAACTGCTCATACCAGTGTACAACACCACAATGGTACCCTTGTACCAACCTACATAGCTTGCATGGAATGCTTTAGGTATTGCATTGGTGCATATATCGGAAGGTGCATCTAGCAGGTTTTGCCTTGCTTTCTCTCCAGACCCTAGATACTGTATACTTTTTACTTGGAATACATCATAATTGTGTTATCTTTTCTTCCTCTGCAATACTGGCAAGGAATTCTATTGTAGATTCTGTTGTAGTATTCTAGTAATTAGGGAGGTTATTTTACAGGTACCTTCAAACATTACCATCTTTTAAGGATAGAAAAGGAGAGTGCTATGTATTCAACACCTACTTCTACAGTAAGCTTGAAAAAGCCTTGACTTGCAAGGTAAGCATACTCAAGCACATTAGAATTATATTTAATCAATTTCATACATGAAGACACAGTTGAATTATGATTCTTTTATGGTAATAACAGTAATTCATCACAAATGTGTAGGAGCAATTATCTAAATCAAATGGCTATTGAGTCTTTATACACTCCATAGAATTATGATGTAAAACAATTTTCCTGATAATTAATCCCCCAAATATTGCGTACTTGCAGTTTTTCTGATAATATTTTCCATAATTCTTTACTCGAAGTTTCTCTGACAAGAATCTTCCCTTGTGGAACAGTAGATTATTAATATTTGCTTGCCACTTTTCCAAATAGAAGGGATAATATGGGCTCTGCTGAGCACATTTGATTTTTCACCAGCAGGTTACTTAACTATGTACTGTACTCTATGATGATGCTTATTTCATTCTCAGCCATGTTATGGACGACATCATGGCAGGAAAGCAAAGATAGCAAAGTAAGAGTGTGTGGGGGGGGGGGGGTTCTCAGGAAATGAAAGGAAATTAAATTAAATATTTGAAATGAAGTTGTAGCTGAGATTTAAAGAATAGAAATTGTTAACAAATTATCGGAGTAAAATTCAATCCTTGTCATCTACTCCCACACCATTCCCTACTCCTATTTGTAAGACTACTACTACCCAGATAATCAACAAATAAATTGAATACTAACAAGTTTCGGTGACCTAACGACTTATACCAATTAAGTTTCTTAGGTATCCTAATAAACCAAATCCTACAGACATAATCCTGCAATTGCACCTGTTAATCAGAAATAGGATCTAACTTTGCATAAATCATTTGAGGTTTAGTGCATCCGTGTGCGTACATCCTGCATCATTGTGTCTTTGATTTCCTAAGTTCTAGGTCTTTTGATGATTTAGAAGTTAGATAGGGTAGTTATTGCTTTTTAGTTGGGTTCTGCTACTTAATTCTTGTATATTCTCTTGTTGAAATTTTATAACTAGATCTATATTTATGGGCCCATATTTATTGAAGAAAAGAGGCCCTCACCACATTGACTGGTAATATAAAGTATCTTTTTGGCATTTGGGTTAGGTAACTAGTGAGAAATGTTTTGAGGCAGTATGATATGATTGATTCTTGAATCTGAGTGGTTCACAATATTTAATGGGGGAACTTCATGTTTATTTATTTGTTGAAATATTGATAGAGAGGTCTTTGGAAATGCTTTGTGAGCATGTCTCCTTGTCCCTGAGCATGAAATGGACACCGCAAGATTTGAACTAGGAGGTTCACAGTCAGCCAGTTGCAACATAGTATGATGCCATATTATCCGATGTTCGACTGAAAGAGCCGGCAAATCCAGTCACGGTTTTACTCCATTGCGGAGAACAGTACCAGTGGTGAGAAAGTTCGTCAGCCGGAGGTGCATTGATTGGCTGGAACTGCAGCATGAGGAGTCTGTTGCACTCTCTATCTTGACCCCCATAGATCTAGATTATACAGAAGATGGAATTCCAAAGGGTATCCAACTAGTAGGTAAAGGCATCTAGATAGTCAGATTTGGCTTTTACAAGACTGGCTATCAAAAAAAAAAAAAACATTGAGGTATAACAGTAGTATTTGGACATTTGGAGTATGATAAGCCTCCATGTCCTGTACAAACCAAAAGCTGTTAATACTTAATAGGTATGTGAGGCACTTTAGTCTTTCTGGCGATGAAGCTTTGCTTACCAGGAATGAATGCATGTATCAACTATGTTGCACGGACACGACAACATTGAACACGACACATGACATGTGGTAAATTCTTAAAAATACACACGCATGTCCGACATGCGCGTCGGACACGTTTCAGATACGACACGACTCTATGATAGAAGTGTCCGTGCTACATAGTTTATCATATCAGCTTTCTTTATTGTCAAATATAAGCATTGGAGTTAATTATGACATAAAAATACAAAGTATTGTTCCTTTGTGTGGATTTGAAGGTTCTTAAATTTAGAAGATAGTTGGATGACAAGAAGTCTTAATTGAGATTCCTTCAAGCATTCCACGAGACACCTTGCATTTCCAAGTAAAAGAGTTGCATGTCTTCTATTATTTAACCATTTCTTCTGTAAGACTAGCTTCTAATGTAAGACATATTATGCATAAGAAGACATTTTTCGTGTGGTTTTCGATATCTGTTATTGGTAAATATATTTAAATAAATTAAGTGATCTTGTTAGCAACTGGAAAAGTTGACCAGAACTGTCTGCTGTTTAATGAAACTTGAATCCACGTGTGATTCTGACCTGTTAAACCACTTCAATGGTGGTGAGTACTAAATGCATGTGAGGATGCGTGTGGTGTCTTAATCTTGAGATTGTCCCTCTGTGGCATGGATCACCTAAAAGGCCACATGAGCTTGAATGTATCAAGATGTTGTTTCTTTAGCTGGTCAACTTTCAAGGAATTTATAGCTTATTTTAGTGCTCAGTTCCTGTCATGATACTATAAGCAAAGGAGATGAGCATAAAATTAGTGAACATAATGGCAAAGTACGATTATTGGGCCACAGTTGAAGACTAACAAAGAGTAATTACAAGGTCAGATGTTTGTGATTGTATAAACTTGAAGACCGAGGTGTTTTTTATCTTTTTTTTTTCAGCCGGTTGGGGGTGGGGTGTTTGGCATAATGGCATAAAATTATAGCTTATTTTGGTGCTCAGTTCCTGTCATGATACTATAAGCAAAGGAGATGAGCATAAAATTAGTGAACATAATGGCAAAGCACGATTATTGGGTCACAGTTGAAGGCTAACAAAGAGTAATTGCATGGTCAGATGTTTGTGATTATATAAACTTGAAGACCAACTAAGGTGTTTTTTTCTTTTTCTTTTTTTTTTTTTGTTTGGGGGGGGGGGGGGGGTGGTTGTTTGGCTGGCTTCATCACTTTATGGGAGGCGGTGCACATGGAGCATCTGTTTGTTACAGCAGATGCAATAAACCATATGTGCAACTGAATGCATTGAGATATTTTGATAATTTTGATGTTGAATGTGGCATGGATGACACCAGTTAACCCATCCTTTTGTCTTCTTTTAACAAGGCACTTTATTTGTGTCCCATATATATTTAGTTACTTTGGGCCCTTTACAGGTTTATACAATGCTCAATGCTCTGTGACTTGATCCCATCTCTACTAAAACCTTATAACTCACTCCGGGCAAGGGACGTAAAAGTGATCCTGTAACATTTTCCGTCTTTATTCTTTTATGTTTTTGGTCTGAGGATGATTGTAGTGCACTCCTATTTGGTATTTAAAAGTGTCAAAACCTTGCCCTGTTCAAGAAGAATGATTTGCCTTTGCTTAGAGCTATGTATGATTCAAAACTTTGAAAATGCTTTAAGCCTCATGCAATAAAGGGAAGGCAACAATATCTGCGTACCATTTAATCATACTTAGTGCACACAAAATTGAGAACTATACTTGGTTTCTCATGCCAAAATAATAGGAAACCTAGAAAATATTTAACAGTTACCACGTCTTACCTTATGTTTGTAAATCTGTAATACTTTCCACGCTTTTGGGGCTTAGTTTATGAGAAAATCTCAAAGCTGCTTATGGTGCTTCAAGCTCCCTTTAAAAGTTCTCTTTCTATATTTTTTTTGAATAGTAATGTATAAGAATTACTGTTTAGTATTAAGTTTGCTTGATATACATTGTTAACCCACATTCCATAAGCTTAAGATTTTGGATCAACTGATTTCTGACATGGTATCAAAGCACGAAGATAGTGTTGAAATATCATCATTGACATGAAATTTGTCGTTTTAGCCCCTCTATTTTGCCTTTCCTAACAAGTTTACATTGTAAGGCCTTTCCATGTGACCTCAAGGCCCCATTGGGGGGTGGGGGTGGATTTCAAGTGCTAAGTTTGCTGATATTAAACTATCCCACAACACATAAGCTTAAGATTTTGGGTAATGGTTTACCCTTTGATATGGCATTCATTCACATGTTTCTTATTATCAGGGATTAAACTTGTAGTACAATCAATTTTTTATGGATAAGATGCACAATTGACTTGCATTTTTAATTTCTCAGGATGATAGAGCGACATCTTTCTTGAAGTTGAGGCGATGGTGGAGAGGTGTAGATATATTTCGAAAAGCATATATCTTTTTGCCAATCCATGGAGAGTAAGTTGATTTTCTCTTCATTATAGACGAAGGTGTTATTGCTTTCACGAATTTCATTATAGCTTGAATTTTGTTACCTGTTTTTTTTGGCAAGTAGGTCATATTTTATGAGAATCAAACAATAGAATTGTAGAGAATTAGAAAACCCTAAAAAAGAATTGATTGATAATAAAGGAGAGACAATACATATATATATATAATAAGAGTGATAGGTATGGGTCTATTGGGTAGAGGTCCAATAGTTCAATAACAATAGTCCAATAACTATTCTAACACTCCCCCTCAAGCTGGAGCATAAGTGTCAACCATGCGCAGTTTGCTATATAAGACAGAAAATACCTTGGAGAAGTTGCTTTGGTAAGTAGATCTGCCAACTGCTTTGAAGATGAAGTAAATGGGAGAGAAACCATCTTTTTGGTCCATGCATCTTTGACAAACATACAGTCAACTTCTATATGCTTAGTCCTCTCATAGAACTCCTAATTTTGTGTGATATAGATAGCAGACTGATTTTCACAAAACATAAACGTAGGGCCAAGATGATGAAAACTAAACTCCAATAACAGATTCTTCAGCTACATCATTTCACAAGTATTATGTGTCATGGCTTTATACTCAGCTTCTGCACTAGATCTAAAAACATCTTGTTTCTTGTTTCATGTCACCGATTTCTTTCAACTAATGTGCAATAGCCAGTAGTGGACTTCCTGTCTCCCTTATCACCAGCATATCCTGAGTCAGAATAGCCTAGAATATGAACATGTCCATGTTTTTTGTACAACAAATCTTTTCTAGGAGAGCTTTTGATATAGGCAAGAATTCTCAGAGAGCTGTCCAGTGAACCTCTCTAGGCTGATGCATAAACCTACTCAATAGTCCAACTGCAAAGGTTATATCAGACCTAGTAACTGTCAAGTAGATCAACTTCCAATCATTCTCCTATACTATCCAGAGTCATCAAGTAGATGACTATTATCACATTATAAATCCACATTTGCTTCCATTAGAGTGTTAGTAGGTTTGCACTCCAACATGCCAGTTTCTCAAGGAGATCAAGTGTATAATTCTCTGAGATAGGAGTAAACCATGCTTTAATAAGCAACTTCAATTCCAAGGAAATATCTTGGCTTCCCAATATCCTTTGTCACAAAATGTCGTTTGAGATACTCTTTTGTTTCTGTTAGGGCCCCAGAGTCACTCGCAGTTAGCAAAATATCATCAACATACACAACCGGTATTATTGAGCCAGTAGTACGACGAACAAACACTGGGTGATCTGAATTGTAACGAGCAAATCTAATACCAGAGATAACCATGCTGAACTTCCAAAACCATACCTTTGGACTCTGTTTCAGTTCATAGGTCACCTTTATAAGTCTACAGACAGTATTTTCCCCCTGAGCAACATACCCTGGAGGTTGCTCCATATAAACTTTCTCCTTCAAGTCCCCATAGAGAAAGGCATTCTTGATATCTAGTTGAAATAAGGGCCACTCCATATTAACAGCAAAAGAAACAGAATTCGAATGGAGTTTAGCGAGCAACTGGTAAAAAAGTCTCAAAGTAGTCCAAGCCATAAGTCTGAGTATATCCTTTGGCAAAAAACTTGGCCTTATACCGATCCACTGAACCGTCAGGCCGATACTTCAAGGTATAGACCCATCGACAGCTCACAACAACAATCTTTAGGTGCAGATACCAACTCCAAGTTCCTAAAGAAATAAGGGCATCCATCTTCTCATCTATAGCCTGCTTTCAGGTAGGTATCAATATAGTCTTCTCATACGACCTGGGTAAAGATACAGAGGACAAAGACAGGGCAAACTGGCGAAAAGAGAGAGTAAGGCGACCATATGAAACAAAATGAGAGATAGGATGATCAGTACAAGATCGTTTACCTTTGCGGAGGGCAATAGGAACATTAAAATCAGAGGAAGGTACTGACAACTGAGGAGGTGGACATTCCATTGGAGAGGAGGCGGCCGGAAACCGGTTCAGAGGTAGAAACTTTTTGCCGATGGGTGTAGACATGTCTGAAATTTTTTCCTGAGGTAGCTTTGATGCAGGTGGCGCTGTAGTGTCTTTTAATGACACTGGCGAAGAGACATCATGGACACAACAGGTGCATGCAAAGGAGCAGACAGTGAAAGAGGAGCAGGCGGTGAAAGAGAAATAGACTCCGGTGCAATATTTTGGACCTTGTAGAGAAAAGTAGGGAACTGATTTAGAACAATGTGACATCAGCTGACACAAAATACTTTCTGGTTGATGGACCTATAGCACCAATATTCTTTTTGAGTTCGAGAATACCCAACAAAGACACATTTATAGACCTAGGAGACCGTTTATCCAGACCTGGAGACAAATCCTGAACAAAACATGTACAACCAAAAACACGCTGAGGAACTGAGAAGATATTTTTATCAGGATATAGACATGAAAAATGGATTTTACCATGAACTGAGGAGGGCATTCTATTAATCAAATGACAGGCGCTTAACACTGTGTCAGTCCAAAAATACTTTGAAACATGCATATGAATCATCATGGATCGAGCAACATTTAGGATGTATCTGTGTTTGCGTTTCGCAACACCATTTGTTGGGACGTATAAGAGTAGGAGATTTGATGAATAATCCTATTCTTATAACAAAAAAGAGACACATCAGTTTCATATATTCTAGGGCATTGTCAGTACAAAGCACACAAATAGAGGTAGAAAATTGAGTTTTTATTTCATTATGAAAAAGTTCGATGACACCAGAAACTTCAGATCTCTCTTTTAGCAAATATAGCTGTCATATGAGAGAAATCATCAACAAAGATGAGAAAATATCTAAAACTTTTGGATGAAGGCACACGACTGGGACCCCATGCATCAGAATGAACTAACTCAAATGCAGAACTCCTATAGTTATTGATTCGACTCGGAAAAGAAACACGATAATGCTTGCCCATCTCACAAGACACACAACCAAGTGTAGAGAAAGAAGACTCAATAGAAATTACCGACCGAAGCTTCTGTATGAGGGATGCCCAAACGCTAGTGCCAGAGTAGAATAGGATCAGACTGACCTGTAACTAAGTCAGTAGGGGACACTTCGTCATCCATATAGTTCATGCCTTCTCTCTCATGACCTGAAGCAATCCTCCTCCCAGTTGTCAGGTCCTAAAAGACACAATAAGAAGGAAATAAGTTACACTACAGTTATGTTGTTTGGTAAACTGGTTGATGGATAACAAGCTTATAGGAAATTATGGAACATATAACACATTTTTAAGGTTTAAGATGAAGTAGCCTGATGATGTGAAACGTGGTATGCGAGTGAATCAGAAATCAGTAATAAAGCAAATTTCGCTACGTTCCACCAATAAAATGATCTGGGTAGGAAAATAGTTAAAACAAATAATGCAGGATGATCGATTTAACAAAATGTGCAAGTACATGTGTACCCTTCTAAATCTAAAATATACTGATGCAATTACTCAGCTACGAAAGTAAAGCTTGTATAATCAATATTATGATCAGCAAATACAAGATAGCAGACGCATAAAGTCACAATATAGTGGCAGCAGATTAACTTAATAAATTTAGAGGCAGCTGTCAACCCCCAAATAAATAGACCGTGTTAGAGAAAATTTACCTACTTATGATTACAGAGATCTCTCTGCTCTGTAGTTGGTGCTGATGCGTAGAGCTCTTCGTCACGATCGTAATGGTAACAAGATAGCTTGAATCGGAGCCCGGATGTGAAAGTTACGGCCCAAAAATGAAGTAGAGTCGCTTAATGGGTCTGTTTTTGATAACAGGTCTGGATCTGAAAATTGAAACCCAAATTAACTTCTTTTGCTTCTTTGTCTGTTGTAGGTGGAGACCAAGACGTTCTTCTTTGAGTGGCTGTGCTAGGCTGAGTAGATGAGGAGGATGGAGGCCTTGTTGGATCTTTTGATGGGATGTTATTTTGCTGTTTGGAGGGAAGAAGAGAACAAAAAAGAGGTGAGGAAAAGTTTTGTATTGTTGTTGGCTTCAGGAACAATGCATAGGTGAGAGAAAGGAGAAGGAGAAAAAAGATTATGCTGGGGTTTAATTAGAGAAGAAAATAGGAATCAACTCCTAAGAAATTTGAGTGAATCAATTTCACAAAATTTTCAAAATTCTTCAATGCTCATTGTTGGTACAATAGGGGCCTTTATATAGGCTTTCACAAAATTGAGTCCAACTCAAACTCCTAATCTAAATAGTATTACAATCCCAAAATTAGAAACTCAAAATATCAAAATAAAGAAACTAAAAAAACAAAAATAAAGAGAAAAATCTCAAATCCTACTAAGACTTCAATTTGGACTGAGACTTCTTGGATTCATCTCTTCGGCTCTTTCATCTTGAATATATGTCTGCATCATTCTCCTCGGGTGGGAGAAAACTCGATTCCGTCGAGTTTAGATGGATTAGGTCTCCCATGCTGCACTGGATCAATCCTTTGCAAATCACCTCGATCTAGCTTTGAATCAACAGTCAGTGTTTTTCTTTTACAGCGGATTAAGTACCTGCGAGTTCTACTAGTTTTGTGGTGATAGTCTCATCCTCTAAAATTTTATCAACCGTCTCTGCTGTAATGAGATGAGTATTTGGGAGTGGGGTAAATGGGGGTCTCTCAAAGAATGGCTTAGGGGAAGGCTCAACAATCAAGGGTCTACAATCAAAACTTTTGTAATCCACTAGATCATTAACATTGAAAGTACAACTAATGCCATATAATCTCTAGGAAAATCTATAACATAAGTATTGTAATTCAGTTTATTCAAGATCTTGAAAGGTCCAGTACTGCAGACATGCAACATTTTAACAATTCAAGAAGGAAACTGTTTCGGATAATCTGAACCATCACATAGCCGCCTACATTAAAAGTTTTAAATATTTCTACTGTCAGCTCGTAGAGTAGGCTTCACATTGCTTTATTTATTTTCATCATTGATCTCTTTGTGTAGTTTGTGTATGTGTTTATGTGACGCAAATGCACGTGCAGACTCGAATGCTTTATAGTGAGATGGTGTCGGTAGTAAGAGTGGAAGTGATTTTTGCGGACATGGTATGCATGATTAATGGGAGATAAAGAAGGAACAATAGCAATGAGAGGTGGAGATGGTGGAGTTAGCAGCAAAGCCAAAGTGGACGTTTGCTGGGGTGTCCAATCTGGGTCTTAAGGGTAGTAGCTTAATCTGCTTACCCTTATGCTCAAATTGACATATGTTAGATTGATCGTAAATGGTGACATTTTTGTCGAACTATGGTCTACCTAGTATAACTTGACCCACATTCATGGTGATCACATCACATAAATCTTGTCTTTAGAATGATTTAAACTGATTGGGACAAGACATCGTTGTTTGACCTTAAGTGCTGTGGAGTTAATCCAAGACACTTGAATGGGTGGAGGTGGGGGTAGGCCTGTCAATGGGTCGGGTCCGGACCCGGACCCGGACCCGACCCGAACCTGACCCGATTAAGCGGGTATGGAAAGGGTTGCTCTGGACCCATACCCGTTTACCCGTATACCTGTATACCCGAGTATAAATGGGATGGGTTTGATTTTACTTGAACCAGACCGATTACCCATTTTACCCATTTCAAAACATAATATAAATAATACTAATAGAATTAAAACCCTCTCAAGACTCTATCAGTAAATGATCCTTTTGTGCTTTAAATGTGAAGACTGTTGGTTGATTAGTGAGCGATTCTTTGTTGTGTTTCCCAATAAAATTGGGCCTTGTTTTAAATTTTTTTTTCTTTATTAGAGTCTTTCATTGAAAATTTCCCTCCACCTCTTGCACCTGGTTGCATTTTATCTTTTATTGATATTAAAACATGCTTTCTTTATCTTTACAAAAAAAAATTTCCCTCTCTTCATGTGTTTTTGTTACTGTATTTGTTTATGTTTTTTTGTTATGGGTCTGGGTAAACGGGTCTGGACCCGCGGGTACAGCGGGTCCGGGTATGGACACCTACCTTCTGGACCCACGGGTAAACGGGAAGGGTATGGTACCCTCTTGGGTAAACGGGTCGGGTATGGTACCACCTGTACCGCCTCGAACCCGACCCATTGACAGGCCTAGGTGGGGTATAATCTCTAATCTAAGATTTTCACACAGCCTGGACGATATTGCATTGATACAACTTTCACTGTCCACAATCACCTTACAACTCTTGTCTCCAATCTTAGCGAACGTGTGAAAGGTCGCAGTTTTTCTCCAATCGACCATTTTTGTTGGTGGAGAGGGAGACACTTGACGACAGAGAAATGGGTAGACAGAGTTGGCCTAATGCAGTGAGATCAACATCATCACTTGATGATTCGTCGTCAGTTTCAACATCTGGGTGATAGGTATACATCAGAATCTGACTCAGTGGCTTTGGTGGGTGTTTTATCTATTATGGTGATTTTGATAAGACTAGGGCAACTGGGGCTAAATGTCCATAACCTTGGCATTTGTAATACTTGGTTGTGAAACTAACTCTGGAGGAATCGGGACCCTTGTTTCTGTTGTCCCGTTCAAGACTCTTACCCTCGATGTCATCTCTATGTGAAGGGGTTTGGGTATTAGACCTATGGGGTTGGGAAGATGGGGAAGGTCTAGACACTGATGCTCTATAATCATAACTCTTGGAAGGGTGACTGGTTCTAGCGGAACTAAATCTTGGACTAAGGCATACGCTGGTAACGCTGCCTCTATCTCGTTGACTCCTCTAACTAACAGTTCAGTTCTTAGGTTATCTCTAAGGCCGGTTCTAAATCTAGAAAGAATTTGAACTTCACCTTCCTTATGAAGGGTACATCTGATGAGGAATCCATCGAAATTCTCGACATACTCTTTTGCAGATTTGTTACCCTGAGTATGTTGGTGCCAATTGTTCATGAGACGAGCACTAAACGATGGTGACACATACTTTTTTCTAACACTTTTTTCATTCTACCCATGTATCAGTCGGTGGTCGACCTCGAGCTGCACGTCTGTTTTCTAGGTTGGTCCAATACTGACTAGCTCGACCAGACAGTTTTATTGCAGCGTACTTAACTTTCCTAGACTCAGTAAGTTCGTAAGTACCTATCTAATTGGAGTGTCCAGTTTATGAAAAGTGTGGGTCGTGACGTCCCTCAAAGTTGGGAACATCGATCTTGATGCCTTTTAGACATTGAGCATCGGGATTGGATGTGTTCTCGGTGTTGTTATGTCGGTTGTTTTTCGGTAGAGTTTGCTCACGTGTGGACTCCACTTTGGTCAACCTTTCGTTGAGTGTCTTAAAGGTATCTAACTTGACATTTATCTCGGCGAATATTACGACACTTTGTTTTCATCCATTGGGGTGATGTGAGATTCGCTACTCTTCTAACGGATATGGGTGACCACTACGGGTGGGCATGCACTATGCAAAGCTTAAATAAGGATGAAAAGATGCTAATTTAGAATAGATAATTTTTTTAAATGCACGAAAACAGTAAAAGTTCCTAGCAAAGGCCTAAGTGATGCAAATCCTATCCTAACCTGGCTCTGATACCAAAATGATGTGAAACATGGTATGCAAGTGAATTAGAAATCAGTGATAAAGCAAACTTCGCTACGTTCCACCAACAAAATGATCTTGGGTAGGAAAATAGTTAAAACAAATAATGCAGGATGGATTTAACAAAATATGCCAGTACAAGTGTACCCTTCTAAATTTAAAATATACTGACGCAATTATTCAGCTACGAAGGCAAAACTTGTATATGAATATTATGATCAGTAAATACAAGATAGCAGACGCACACAAACTCGCTGTATAGTGGCAGCATATTAACTTGATAAAATATTAGAGGTTGTTGTCAACCCACAAATAAATAGACCGTGTTAAAGAAAATTTACGTACTGATCATTACAGAGATCTCTCTGACCTGTAGTTGATACTGATGCGTAGAGCTCTTCGTCGCGATCGTAACGGTACCAAGATCACCTGAATCGGAGCCTGGATGTGAAAGTTACGGCCCAAAAATGAAATAGAGTCGCTTAATGGGTCTGTTTTTGATAATAGGTCTGGATCTGAAAATTGAAATCAAAATTAACTTCTTTTGCTTCTTTTGTCTGTTGCAGGTGGAGGCCAAGGCGTTCTTCTTTGAGTGGCTGTGCTAGGCTGAGGAGATGAGAAGGATGGAGGCCTTGTTGGATCTTTTGATGGGATGTTATTTTGCTGCTTGGAGGGAAGAAGAGGACGAAAAAGAGGTGGGAAAAAGTTTTGTATTGCTGTTGGCTTTAGGAACAGTGCACGGGTGAGGGAAAAGAGAAGGAGAAAAAAGATTATGCTGGGGTTTAATTAGAGAAGAAAATAGGAATCAACTCCTAAGCAATCTGAGTGAATCAATTTCACAAAATTCTCAAAATTCTACATTGCTCATTGTTGGTACAATAGGGCCTTTATATAGGCTTTTACAAATTGAGTCCAACTCAAACTTAAACTCCTAATATAAATAGTATTACAATCCCAAAATTTAGAAACTCAAAATATCAAAATAAAGAAACTAAAAAAACAAAAATAAAGATAGAGAAAAAATCTCAAATCCTACTACGACTTCAACTTGGACTGGGATTTCTTGGATTCATCTCTTCGGCTTTTTCATCTTGAATAGATGTCTGCATCACCTGAACACCCCATCACCAAGGATAGGATATTGTGTACCATCAATAATGTTAAAGAAGAAAATTGAGTGAAAAGATATAAAAAGGTGAATTTGTCCTTAATACTTGTCATGTGAGATGAGACTCCTGAATCTAATATCCAATGTCCGTGAGGAGAGGCAATATAAACATTAATACCTGAAGAGGATGGATGAGTTGATGAATAACCTGTGTGATAGAACTTGAGCTGACGAACCTGTCATACTCGTCCTGTGATATCTGAACAGTAGGAGCACCAGAAGGTGCAGAGGCAATATCTGAGAGAACATAAGCAGTATCATAAGAGAGCCAAGATGGAGAAACAAGAGAGGATGAAGTACTTGAGACAACCGACATCGCAGCTAGTTATAGAATCACCAGAAAGATAGCCAGTAGTAGCAGTAAACAGCTAGTAATGAAGAGAAATAAGTAACTTAGTTACCAGATAGTAGCATAGACAGCCTTAAATAACCAGATCAATGTAAAAAAGACACCTCTTTTAATATGTTTGATCTAAGATTTGACACTGTTAGGATTGTCTTGGCAAATTAAGAGCAAAGACAACCATGTATTACATATTTAGGTGACAATGGAAACATACATTTTGAGAAAACAAGCGAATCCCTGTTGTGTTTGCTCATCTCTACCAAGTCCCCTTTTATTTGTTACCTCTCTACCGAGCACCTATTGGTAAAAGAAAACACATTTTTGATACCTTATACTTAAATATATATTCAAAAGGATATCAAATCTATATACCTTTTAGTCGTTACTATGTGCTAGTTTCGTAGTTCATCTAATGTTTCTTGTTTAAAAAGTTAGTAATTTAGCAGTTGTTTGTAGGAAAAAAATAATTAGAGAAGTTATTGTAACATTTGTAAATTGTCCTTTGGATTGTTGATTCTTTCTAATAAAATCAGCTAAGAGTGTCCCCTTAAAAGAATCCATGAAAATTCATGCCATATAAGACGATATAATTATCAATTTACATTTTATGGTGTACCAGTACGTCAAATCAGTCATGTAAAAGAATCTATGTCAGTGTCCTAAAAATTAGATTAATCGGCCGATTAATCCTAATTGTTGGCAGCCCGCATAATATTACATTCAGCGCTTTGGTTATGCGCTCGGGCGATTAATCGGGTCCAAAATGATTAATCGGGCAATTAATCGGGTCCAACTATTAATCGGGCGCTTAATCTGGTCCAAAATGATTAAGCGCCTAATTAATCTGTTATTTATTAAATAGAGATGAATTATGATATTTTATTATTATATATTTTGCATAAAATGATACTTATGTTTTATTATTTTTGATTATTTTTCAAATTAACTTATTTAGCATTTTTTCCATCATTCTTTAAAGCTTATTATTTTGATTGATAAATTGACTAATTTTTTATTTATCTTATTTTACAAGTAAGTTCTTTGATTTTTCTTTATGTTGTAAAATTTGAAATCTTGGATTACTAATGCGAAGCGATAAGTTCTCTTATTTCTTTGTTTTACTATTTATTCATATTGTCTTGTTGTTCATCATATCATGGTTTATGATTTTACATCTAGATATTGTCTTGTATAATATTTAGGCATTTTCAATAATTAATTGTATATATTTATATGTAGGTGTGTATAAATATAATTTAATATATTAAAATATTCAATTTTGATTAATCTCCGTTTAATCATTATGCAGTGTTGGACCGCACGAATGATGAAAATGATTTTTAGAACATTGATCTATGTAACGTAGTTAGAGCTACACTATAGTTAACATGGAAGGATACATCTTTAGGCCAACTTGTGGGCATTGTTAATTCTACGACAAAAGGACACATGACACGGAAATTAAGTAAATTACATACACTGTCAAATGTGTTCTTGGAGTTACCATGATAATTACCTATTACCCTTTGTGCCAGCTGTAGTACCACCACATCAGAAGGGACTATATAAGTGGTGGATTTAAATGCGTGGTTGAGACCAAGACATACCACTACCTTTAGCTTTTAGTATTATGGTTTCCCGAGATGGTATCGGGCCTTCAATGTTAAGAGCTAAGAGCTATTAGGCTCACACTTATCATAGATAACTTATATGTTTTAAGTCCATTTTCTTCCTTCCCAGGTCATTTTTTTGCTTCAGACATTCCACTTGGCTCAAGGTACCAGAAACGAGGTTGATTTAAGAACTACTGGGTTCGGACCTCATCATTGGAAAATCCACTAATTTGGTATGTTTACATTACCCTATGGTTTGGTTTTCCAAGCAATTCTTTCTATTGGAGACTTTCTCCTTGGTTCGTAGGCTTATGTTGATCCATAAGCCATCTGCATCCGGCCTTTGGATCGAAGCTATACAAACTTGAACATGCTTAGTCTTGAAGCATGGGAATGAATTAGGCCTTTAGGGAGACAGGCAACTTGAGCAATCCCTTACTGGGAACTCTATTATGGGATGAATATACATTTTTGAAACAGGTAGCTTCCCACTTGAGAGATATTCCAATGTGTTCCAGTATCCTCCATGTTTTTTTGACTGAGAGCTGGCTTGATGCGGACATCAAGACACAAGAACATGGAGCATCTATCATCATTGGAGAAGACATGTCAACTCAACGTGGATCCAGTAGTTCTAGTAGTATTAGGAATATCAGTTTTTATTTCTTGTAATTTTGATTTCTTTTAGGTTTTGATTTCTTTTAGGATTTTAATTTCTACTTCGATTGTAACTAGGAGAGTACTATTTTGCTTGGCTATATAATGCCCCCAATGTATTCACTTTTCAAAAAAATAATCGATGAAAATTTACTATTTTCTTTGTGAGTTTACTATAAACCATGAATCCTCTTTGTAATAGTGGTAGAATGCCCTATTAAATCCTGCTTAGTGGTGGAATGCCCAAATTGGTTTATCGGTTACTGTAAATTCTCTTTCACTCTATATCTCTCCACAAACAAATTTCTTTCTCCTATCTCAAAAGTACTGCCGAGTGCTAACTGATTGTCAATGACTCTTTTTCATGCAACCACAGTCTCAAGAGATCCCCGCCTCTCCTCTACACCATCTCCTCTTTCCTGCCAAAGCCTGAGCACCCCTGCTCGTGTCCAGGCAGTGCCTATCAACTTGCTAACCCTGGACATCCATTGCCGACTTTTAGCCAGGTCGACAATCAGATTTGCGCGAGCAGAATTTTGCACCAGCAAGCTTCGTTGTTCGGGTCAACACTCACTCATTCGGAGTCCAAATGGCACGATTCTCAAGGTGTTGCATTCATGACAAACAAAGCTATATACTCACAAAAATCCAGAGTAAGGCAAATGAAATCAAACAAGTTATTTGAGGTACAATCCCAATCCATGAATATTTTTTACAATATTACATCTCTAGTTTGTGGTCAATATTGATCTACTGTCCGCTTAAACTTGTGAGCACGTGAATCTGAATTTTCTTGTAGTTTCATTAGGTTCTTTCTTGATCAGATTACATGTATAGAATATAATATTAGTCTTCTGCCTTGATATGGATTTAGTACTTGCATGTTTAGAAACATGAAGCTGATATTAACTGATTTAAGTATTTTTCTACCAAAGATCTTTTTTTGGTGAAATATTTCTTGGAGTTATTTTATCAATTGCTTTCGCCCACGTACACGTTTCACGAATCACATCTTGGTATCAGAGTACAGTTAGGTAGGATTTGCATATTAGTCACATTTATTTGCTTTCTTACATCTAGTTAAATTTTATTCAAAACCAAAAAAATAGTGTAATTTAGGAATCATTGAAGGGTAAATTTTTCCCTGAAATTTCGTTCGATTGGTGTATAACTAAGAAATGGTTCTCAACGTGGTTCTGTAATTAAGGACCATCAAGAGCGAAAAACCTCCCACCTGAGCTACTTGATCTTGACCAATTGGACTTGTAAGATTAAGAGTTTGATTAATCCGATAATTTTAATAATAATAACAAAACATCTAGTTTAGAGTCGTGTTTTCTCATTATGACCTCACCTTTAGTAGAGTAGTCAATCCCCCATCACCCCGATGAATCCGATCACAGAAGCTCAACTTGTTGCAGCGTTTACCACCATATCATATATGCTTGATAGCATTATCCAAACCATGAGTACTTGGAATCAAAAATTAGATAGGGTCACTTATGGTTTAACCCCCACAGCTAGAGAAGTGGTGGAAGAGTCTGGTGGCACTATCCAACCCTATAGATCTAGTGCCCAAAAACCTCTCATTCAGGAATAATGTAAAGGACAAGAATGTCGAAATATGTAACAAAAACAAAGGTCACAAAAAGAGAATTCTCAAGATTGACCCTGTTGCTAAATGCAATAAGTGCCGAGGGTATAAGCACCTAACTGTTAATTGCACCAGTTCTGTTAAAATTATCATTGTTAATAGAGTTCCCATTGTAGCCCCAGAGTCTGGCAGCATTGTCCCTCCTAGAGTCTCTCCCGTGATTAAGGAGATTAGTGATATCATCCTAGAAGATTCCACAAACAAACTACCACTGATATGTTACACGCCATACACGATTGAGCCTGGTTTAGAGAAATTCACATTCCAACTAGGAGAAGTAGATTCTGACACTGATAAAGAGATCACATGAGATGATATTGGTCTCAACTGCACTAGGCCAACACCGTTGACCTACTTGTCCGTCATCAGGCGTGTCCCCTCACAACCAGTTGAAAAGAATGATTGAAAAATAACTGCAACCTTCTACACTTTCACCAAAATTGACGATAAGAATTGTAAGCTGATTGTGGACAGTGGATGTTTTATCAACGCAATATCATCCAAGGCAATCGAAAGTCTTGGATTAGAGGTTGTGCCCCATCCCTACCCGAACAAGGTGTCATGGGTTAATTCCACGATCATAGAAGTTCAACAACTGAGCCTTGTTCCTATCGAGTTTCATCTCTATTTTTGGAGAACCATGTGACACATGTTTGGTGCTAAGTCTAAGTTCTCCAACTTCTCAATCTCAAATCGATTGTTAAATTGAAGTCATCAATGAGTCTGCATGACACATAAATTGGAGTCTAGGGAAGAGTTTTCATGAGTCTACATCATCATTTTGCATCACTCCATGTGCGCAAATTACATAAGGAAGTCAATAATAAGATGATTCAAAGTAATGTCAACTACAAGTTACGAATTGATAATACGAAACGATTTAAAATTTTAAATGTTGGTGATGTTGTTTTGCATGCTTGTAGTACTGATCCGTTTCAAGTTGTAAAGAAGCTAAATGATAATGCTTATGTTATTGATATTCTTCAAGATTTTGGTATCAGTTCTACATTTATTATTGAAGATTTAGTAGATTAAAATGGTCCTGATTTTAACCATAGCAACTCATTAGATGATGAGCCATTCCTAAGCTTATTTCTGAGAGACATTCCATTTCACCACATTCAAATATTTTACCCAATAGTGTGGATCAGATTGATAAAATTTTGGATGATGAAGTTATGACACTAGTAAATATTTGGTTCAATGGAAAGGAAGAGTGCCGACTAATGACTTGTGGAAAGGTCAAAGTGCACTACAACAGATTAATCCAACACGTTGGAGCAAGATGAGATCAAATCTATTGCCGACTCGATGTAGTCGAGCTCTTTCCAACTTGTGGATGGTGCATATATCAGGACACCAAGGACATGGAGTATTTACCATCGTTGGAGAGATGTGCCAACTCAATGTGGATCCAGTAGTTCTAGTAGTATTAGAATTAATATTTTCTATTTCTTGTAAATTTGATTTTTTAGGTTTTTGAGTTTTTTAGGATTTTAATTTCTATTTCGATTGTAACTAGGAGAGTATTATTTTTCTTGGCTATATAAACCGTATGTATTCACTTTTTAAAAAAATAATCAATAAAAATTTGCTATTCTCTTTGTGAGTTTGTTATGGATCTTGAATTCTCTTTTTAATAGTGGTAAAATGTCCTATTAAACTCCGATTAATGGTGCGATGCCATAATGGTTTATCAGTTACAATAATTCTCTCTCTTCACAATAAATTTCTTTCTCCTCTCTCAAAAGTACTAACGAGTATTAACTGATTGTCGACGACTCTCGTTCCTGCAACCACAACCTCAAGAGATTCCCGCCTCTCCTCTACGCCATCTCCTCTTCACTGCTGAAGCTCGAGCACCCTTGCCCGTGTCCAGGCAGCGCCCATCGACTAAGCCCAGCCTTGGACCTCCATTGCCGACTTTCAGCCAGGCCGACAATTAGATTCGTGCAAGCAGAATTCTGCACCAGCAAGTTTCGTAATTCGAATCATAACTCATTCATTTGGAGTCCAAATCGCACAATTTCGAAGTGTTGCATTCGTGACAAACGGAGCTATGTATTCACAAAATTCAGTGCAAGGCAAATGAAATTAAACATATTATCTGATGTACAATTCCAATTCATGAAAATTTATTTACGATGTTACATCTCCGGTTTATTATTCACTTAAATTTGTGAGCATGTGAATGTGAATTGCGTTGTAGTTCCATTAGTCTGCATAGCATATAACATTAATTAGTCTTCTTGTCATGATATGGGTCTAGTACTTGCATGTTTAGAAACATAAGCTGATATTAACTGATTTAAGTATTTCTTACCAATGATCTTCTTGTTGGTGAAATATTTTTTGATTATTTTATCAATTGCTTCTGCCCACGTACATGTTTCACATAGTGACCCTTCATTGAACGTTACTGCGTAGTGCACTTGTCTTCTGTATTTTCAGTAAAGACACCCATTTAAGCTTCCATTATATATTATTTGCTCCATAGCAAAGCGAGGAGTTCATACGTTCTCCAGTCTAAGGATTTTGGGAAAAGATAAGGATAAAAGAAAAATAACTCAATATTACCTAATGGAGAAATGAAAAGGCTTTCCACCTTATCGGATTTCATGTCGCTTCACACTGCACGCTCCTCGATTTTGACCTCATGCTCGATCTTAGTTCCACTGTTAGGCCTTCACACCCCACCATGGGCGGCATGCCCCATCAAGGGGGAAAACCCAAAAAAACAATTTCCTCAAAATTTTGACCTATTTTTGTTGAAAACAATGGAATATTTAAATAGACTTACAACTTATTCAGTTCTCTCTCACAGTCGATGTGGGACTAAAATAAAACACAAGAGTAAAACAAATACAAGACTATTAAATAAAAAAATACAAAATTGGACTCAAAACAAAAGGAAGCCGACTCGATATCCTCATCATTCTCGCTGGGTGGGAAGAACTCAACCCCGTTGAGAGTGTACATGAGGTAGTGGTGGCTCGACGTTGGATCTGGATCTGAAGTTGTTGATCTTACTGGAGATGTTGCATATGTGATTGTTGGAGATGTTGTTGGAGAGGTTGAGATTTTTTTGTTGTTGAGAAGGCTGTTGTGGGGGAGATTGTTAAGATCTTTGGTTGTTGAGGAGATTGTTGTGGAGGGATTGTAGAGATCTTTGACTGAGATTCTGATTTTGTGGAGGGGATTTGATTTTGGATTAAGATAGAATTTGCGGTAGATAGTTGAGAGATTGGATGAAAAGATAATTAGGATATGATTTTTATTTCTTTTTTCTTTTTTGGAATTTTGACAAAAGAGATGAAAAAGGGTATGAAGAAACAAATTGCAACGGCTCCTCACTGGGATTACCAATTCATTTAACATTCGCAATGAATGATTCAAAAATTGTACTGATTTCACATCAGTAATATTTTCACAAGAAACTTGTATTACAATTTAATTTTCATCATCTCATTATTTTTTTACTAACCATGCTCTGATACCAAATTGATGTGAATAAAAGAGGGGGTCTAAGAATTTTGAAAAAAGATGAGAGATGAAAGAAAAATAACTCAAGATTACCTAAAGATAAATGAAAAGGCATTCCACCTTCCTGGATCCATGCTGCTTCACTGCACGCTCCTCAATCTTGACCTCACGTTGCTTCACGCTGCACGCTCGATTTTAGTTTCACAGGTACGACTTCACACCCCGCCATGG